>PVHY01005780.1:0-80070 GCA_004024945.1 Uropsilus gracilis | reverse complement strand
CTGCAGATCTGTGATATCTTTTATCAAGTACCATTATCTCCTGTTAGCTGGCTGTATCTCTGATCTCTTTTTTCAGAAAGTCTAAATTAGTTTTGAATGACTGGTTCAGAATTAAAAAATACAAGAGAGGATACCTTGAACAGTGTGTTGGCCCTTAACTCCTCCTTTTAAAAACTCCCTCTTGGTAGCTAGTGTTAGTAATGTCTTGAGCGTACTTCTGGAAGGAAACTATAAGATACATGATATATCTAATGTATCTTTGTTTCCTGATTATCCTACAATAGTTAAGTCAAGTCCCATAGTACATACATCATACACATTTGTCCTTCTCTCTCTCAAACACACCCAATCAAATGTCAGCTTTTCTTGCTTTTTACACTTAATACACCTTGGAGTTGGTTCCATGTCAGTATATAATGGTCTTATTCTAGTTCATGACTGTCCCATTGTCCATAGTGTGTACATCTCTGGTGTGTTTTAAAAACTGGGGTGAATGGACTCAAGGAAACTTTTCCTGTGGTTTTGCCCAAGTTTTCTGTCCATCTGGCCTGGCCAGGGACAGTTAAAGAAAGGCTGCTCATTCAGGGATTAGGAGGGGCTGCAGGTTCAGATTATGAATGGGATTGGCCTGGACAGAACTGAGTGATGCTCACAAAGAGTGTTGCTGGTGAGCCACTGCCAGGTGGCAGCTCCTGGCAGAAAGCCATTTGTGACTTATCTGTGGTCCTCCAGATGGACCACATTTAAAACAGAGGCACCGACCTTCATTTATACTTGGTTGAGAAAATATTTCATCAGAGGCCCAGAGAGAGGATCAGCTATTTCTTACACTTTCTGGAAAGAGGTTGAGATATGTCAGAGGGTCAGTGATCTCATAAAACCTATTCAAAATGAGAAGGAATTCTATGTTGGCCTTGGAAAGGTCTACCTGCCTTGAAATTGAAGGTGTATGATGGGAGAATCAGCACTTTACTATGTTTCTCTCTCTCTCTCTCTCTCTCTCTCTCTCTCTCTCTCTCTCTCTCCCTCTCTTCTCTCTCTCTCTCTCTGCCTTAAGTTACCAAGCCAGAATGTTTGCAGTAGGGCAAGGAAACTTCAAGTTAGGGTGATGAGAAGAAAACATGGGGTACTAAAGGATATGAATGGGATTTGTTAGCAAGGGCAGTGAAAGAACTCCTGGAACTAGTGGGGACTGTTTGGTTTTGTTGATTTTGAGGGGGTAATTTGACTTGGCAATGGGGAATTTCTGACACTAGAAGGGATGGGAAGGAGTCTACCAGGTTATAAAGGAAAAGTGGGATGATGGTGTTGGAGAGGCTGGAAGAGTTCCTATGGAAAAAACCAGAAAGCAATGATCCATCTTTGATGACTAAGTCCACTAGAGACTTATTTTATTGCTTTTCCCCTACATTTCAGTCAAATCTACAAGACCATAGAGTAGAATCAGGTTGAGAATAAAGGGTTATTCTTTTATTACATATTACTCAGCTTATGAGGAATGAAATGAACCAAATATCCAGTCAAACACTGTCATCCAGTGGTTAAAAGTTACATTCTAAGTAACTATTGGATCAAATAGGACTCAAACATGCAATTGTAGACAGATTTAGAAAGAAAAATAGTCATATATATGCATAAAAGCTTATGTGATCAGCTAATTCCATGCTTAGATATTTGTTCATAGCCTTAGCATCAATATGATTAAAGATTAAACACTTTTATGATCAAAGTACACTTTTATGATTAAAGCACAATGTGATGCTATGCTTTGAACACAATTTGTTTATGTATATAGTCTAAAGTTGTCGTGACTAAAAAATATTTCTGTATCCCTCTTTTAGGAATTCCATTCAGATCCAGTTTTCATTAGTAAGCCTCCTAAAGTGAATATTTTGAAGGTGAAGCATTCCTTTTGTTCTTTAAATTCACATGTATTTTTTTAAAAAAATTATATAACTCTATTATCCATCAAGTGCATTAGAATCTTGATCACAGTATGATCTAAGTGAAATGAATGACCAAGGATACATGGGTAAAGTTGTTTCTGAAAAAAACAGGAATTATAAGTTTGGGAATGTTTTTTAGGATGTAGCTAAAACCAGATCTGATAACACTTTATACAACACGCCTATAAAGACACTACTATGTGAAAGTGCATTAACTACTGAGGGTCATGTTAGAACAGAGTCATGGAAGAATCTGAAAAAAATCCCCACATTTTCGTGGAGTCAAACAAAAATATTGGGTAGATTTCCTGAACGTATTTTCCTGATCGCTCCTGTACAACAAAATATTGATGTAATTTAAGTGAAGTATCTTTTATTAACTTATCATAATATGCTAAAGCAAAATATAGTCATTGCAAAGATAAGAAAGTAGGAAAAAGCCAAATGAAAAAGAAGGATAGGAAGAGTACAGGTAATTCAGAATTTGCAGGGCAGGTAAAGGATGTCAAATGGACTCAGTCTCCTTTGATCTTCCTGCTGCCCTAGACCTAGCTGGTAGCTTGCTTTCTCATAATCACAGAATGGCTGAAGTCCCTCCACAGCAGTTAATCTTCATCCCAGGTATGAAGATCAAAACTTTTTTTGCAAGGCTTTGTCTTTTTTTTTTTCTGAAGAAGCAATAATGATACGCTTTCTAGGGAATCTATCAATATTTTTATTGACTTGAACTGAAAATGAGGTTGTGAGCTAGTGTATTTTTATCTGGGAACACTAGGAAATATTGAGGTTCTTTAGTAAGAAGGAAGGAGGGGTTGGACATTGGATTGCAATTAGCTGATCTTCCCCTAGTCTTCATCGTTATGACAGATGTATTTCCTTCTTAGTGCTTTCTGTATATTGTGTGTTTTAATTGAGATTATTAATTCTGGGCAGGGTGTGGTGGTGTGCGCCTTGGATCCCAGTCTAGGGAGGGAGGCCAAGGCTAGGAATCACTTGAGTCTGCGGGTTTGAGACTACCCTGGGCAACATAGTGAGATCTAGTCTCAAAAAATAGCTGGGTATGGTGGCCCGTGCCTGTGATCTCAGTTACCTGGGAGGCTGAGGCTGGGGATCGCCTGAGTCCATGGGATTGGAACTACTCCAGGCAACGTAGCAAGACCTAGTCTCAAAACAAAACAAAACATTAATTCTAACCAGACCAAAGTGAATTTTTGCCCATTTCCTCCTGATTTGTAATTAGAGACATTAAATACTATGAGTGAAAAAAAATACCCCAAACCTTCTCCTGTTTCCCATTCCTTGCAGAGATGGCCTGTGTTTATCTGATATTAACCACTGAGTTTGAGGCATCACACTTCGAGCATTTCTCTTTTCATCATTTTTGGTTTCTGACAAAGCAAAGGAAGAGTTTTGATCTCTAGAAATTTGCTTTAACAGCAAAGATACCCAGAAATAGCAGGGGCTGGAGTGAGCTCAGATGGGTCAGCCTTCCTGCCCTGTTTCCCTGGTTCATTCCCTGTTGGTCATCTCTCCCTTTCTGTCCAGTCCCTTCATGTTACTGGAGCAGCCTGGCCTTCTCTGGTCACTGTGATGGTTTTTGACTGTGTCTTTTGTTCTATACACCATGTAGAACATTCCTTCTCTACACACCATGTGTATGTGAGGGGGCAGCTGAAGTGACCCTACTAGAGTTTGACTTAGGGTAGAAAGGTTGAGAATAGCAGTTTGCTTCCCAAACTTGTTCCTTATCTTCCCTCAATCCTAATCCCCCTCTACCCCACAGGGCATGGATGGGGCTCTCCAGGGCCTCCCCAGATGGTATCATTTTATCATTAGGAAAGGATAATTAACGACTTCTGTGATTTTTAACAATTGTGATAAAATACACGTACCTAAAATGCTGTCATCGTAACCTTTCTAGGTACTGGTGACATTCATGTTGCGATAACACCTGTTTCCAGAACGATTTTCATCTTGCAGAAGTGAAATTCTTTACCCATTAAATGACTACTTGCCATTCCTCCTCCCTCTGCTCCCCACCCTCCACTATTCCATTTCTGGCTCTATGATTTGTATGACTTATACTACTCTAGCTACCTCGTGTAAGTGTTTGTATTTTTATGCTGGCTTATTTCACTGAGCTTAACGTCTTTAAGGTTCTAGTGCGTTGTAGTGTGCGTCAGAATTGGCTTCCTTTCTAAGACTGCCTAATTTTCTCTTGGAGATATATCTTGCATTTGGTTTATTGTTCTATCCACTGATGGACACTTGTGTTACTTCTGAAACTTGTTGGTTATCATGAATTCTGCTGTGCTGAACATGGGCGTACAAAGATCTCTTTAAGACCTGGAGTTTAATTCCTTTTGATTTACACCCAGCAGTGGAACGACTGGATCTGATGGGAATTCTTTCATTTGTTGAAGAATTTCTGTATTATTATATGGAGGAATCGCCATGTATTTTTGAGGCATCTCCGTCTCAGCAGCTGTGCTGTTTGACATTCCTACCCGAATCTTAAGATCTCCATTCTCTGCACAGCCTTATCTACATTTGCTAATTTTTCTTGTGGTTCGTAGCCATCTTAGTGGCTGTGAGGTAGTATCTCATGGAGATTTTGATTTGCATTTCCCTGTTGATGAGACACTTTGAGCTTCTTTTCATGTGCTTATTGGCCATTTGTGTAAATACCATCTTTGGAGAGATATCTATTCAAGCCGACTTCCATGATTTTGCATGATCATATCTGTATTGATTCCAACAAACCAACTAGAATCAACTCTGGCATTGAGGCCGATTTTGTGGTTTTCTGCAAAATAAATTCTGCCCCCAAGTAACCTCCAACTTTCTGGAAGCAGTCAGCACGAGCACAGTTCTGAAGATAACTTTCTTTAAAAAAGGAAATTCATAAAAGTATCATGCATCTTCCCTTTTTGACACTAATGGAACAATTTAATGTAATTTCAGAGGGAAGCAGAGCTGCTGGAAGACTTTTGTGATGAGGGGAGGTTACCTCGCTCCACTGTCAGGCAGCGAGTGGGAGCGGAAAGTGGTGCTGGCTGCAGACTCCTGGCGAGGGCATGGGCGAGACTGCCCACGGCCGGTGCCTTGGGCCTGGGGCTGAGCCAGGGGACAGAGGACAGGAGAAGCGGTCATGCAGAATCCTGTAGATATGGGCACCGGTGTTCTGTTCCATCCACCCACCTGCAGTGACTGTGGCCCTCTGAGTATGGGGTGGTGAAAGCCCCATGCCCACGTGGTTAAGAAAACTTCACTTGGACTTGGAGGTTCTCCAGGCCTCAGTTTCCTCATCTTTCCAATGGGGATATTACTGGGACCCACTGCCTAGGAGATGGGCTAAAGTTTAAATGGGAAAAGGCAGGTGAGATGCTGGTGCCTAGTGAGTTGTATGCAAGTTACTGTTGAGCTGCTGGGAACTTGGTCTTCATGGGGCCTTGGTTTCCCTCAGAAACAGCCTGTGTCTGTAAAACATGAATGTGGGGTGGGAAGAGAAAAGGGTTCAGATGTGATGTGCACTTGCATTATGAGAAGGCTAGAAAATGAACCACTAATGCTGTCTCATTATCTTTGAGCTGGCCTCAAGGCAACTTCACAAGAAGAAGGCATTGGAGTTGAATCTCGCTGGCTCAGTTGGGTTCCAGTCAGCGAAGACTTAGCAGGGCAGAGCAGGCAGGGGGTACCAATGGCCTGCAAGCACCGTTTTCAGATGGAAGAGCCACCCACGTCCCCTCCACTGTGGCAAGATGGCAGCGGAAACTTTGCCCACACTCAGCTCAAGTGCATGGTGGGAGGACACCCCCATGTCTGTGACCCTCACTGCCTCTGAGTGACCACCAGGGTCAGCAAGGAGTGTTTTGGCCAGTCAGCCTTGCTCTCTTGGTGTTCAGGGTGGAGTTAACACTGAGTGATGTGGACTGAGAGTGGGAAGGACTGATTATCCACGGTTGGCGCTGTTTGTCAGGGAGGTTATGTGAGCCCTCCAGGCACTGTCCAGCGCTTGGACCCCCTTTATCGGGCATTCCAGGTGCCCGTCCAGCCCTCAGTGAATGCATGCTGCCCTCACGGGATGTGTTTGCACAACTCTAGTTGTGATGAGGTTTCTCCTTATACTGAGGAGTTGTAGGCCTCTCTAGCTCCCGGCATTGTCTCTAGTCCTAGCCATGGTCAGTGCGGAGGTTGGGGCGGGGGTGTGGAAGAGGCCTTGCTCAGTCACAAACAGGACCAGCCTTTTGGACGACGACGACCCGAAGCTTTATCACTGCCAGAGACAGCGCTGCCCAGAGCAAGTCACGCCATGTCTCGCCTCTGGGAGTGGGGGGGTGGGGGGCTGGGAGCAAGTGGCTCTGTGCTTGGAAGGAGGGGAAGCAGAACCTTTGACCATGGACATGGTGCGTGTCTGTATTTCTGTGTTCTTGCTGAGCCATCTGTGTTTCCTCTGCTGACCTGTGTCATTCCTTTCTGAGACTCAGACCTAGACACCAGCTTAGGTCCAGATGCCCCTTAGGTCCGACCACCAGCATGGCCTCTGCTCATTGAGTGAATAGACCCCAGAAAGCTTCCTTCTGGGTCTTGGGAAACTATGTCACCAGCCGCTGAGACTGGCTGGCTGCTTGCGTCAAGGAAGGAGGGCCCTTTGCCCTTAGATAAGACTTTTGAGGTCAACTTCTGACCATCACTCACTCTTCTGGGTGTTGTTCTTTTCCCACTCTCTAGTTGACATCATCTCCTTAGCCCTCAGTGGGCAGGAAAGGGATCGCAGCTTCCAGAATCTTGCTGAGGGGCCAGGGAACAGGGAAGGGACTGGAATAGACAGACCAACGATAGGAGAGCTTTGAAATGACCCCTTTTAGGGGCTTTTTTGAAATAAAACCTCTGCCTGGGGGCTTCCATTTGGCTCTCCAGTGTTTGCTCTGGGGAGCAAACACTCAGTGCATTGCTACCCAGGAGACATGCATTTTGCTAATTAAAAAATTAATTAATTAACTAATTAAAAATTAATTGCATATATATGGATATATATTACTATATGGATATATATTACTATATGTAGATATATATATATAATTACATCATCGTCTACCCCAAGGTTCTCCCAACACCTTCTTGCAGGATGTGGACATTGTCAGGCCTGGCTGGGGATGGGTGTCTGAGGCCTTACACCCCCCTCTCTCCTTTCTTCTGCCTGACTCTCTGCTCATCAGCTCAGCAGCGTGCATTCTTACCACTGGCTTTTTCCTTGGAAAGAGACCTGCATTCCTGCAGGAGCCAAGGCCTCCGTTCTTGATACCTTCTAGTCTGCCTATGATACTGAACCCCAGCATTCCTGCCAAAGTCTCTCCATCTCTCTTCCAAATACAAAGACTTCTTAGACATTTAATTGAATGATATTAATGTGCCAGGCTGTTCTCAGGCTTCAGAAAACTGCCCTGCAAGATGATTTGAGTCAGGAGGCTTTTCAAAAGCCTCTGTGTATACATTAGGAGGCTGTGCTGGGGGCCTGAGGGTGGGCCCACAGTGAACATGACTGGTGGTCTCTGCTGTTGACAAAGCGGCGTTTAGTGAGGGGCAGAGCCAGAAGGGAGGCGGACTCCTGACAGCCCCAACTATGGTCACTTTATGAGGAGCGTCCCCAGATCTTCAGAGCTGTGGCACCCAATTAAAGGCACTAGGAAAGAAAGGCTTCCAGGCTTAAATGATAATGAAATCCAGTTTTAAGTAAAGGAGGATGTGGAAAGAAGTGGAAGAGGGATCCAGGCAGGGACTCCAGGAGTACCAAGGAACCCAAATCAGTTTGGCACAGTTGGCACAGAGCATCTGTGTTGTATATTTACTGGGTGCAGAGGGCAGAATGTGGTAAGGGAATGGAAGACAGGACCCTAATGGTTGGTAGCTCCTATGGCTAATTGAAGGGTGTAGTTGTTTTCAAAGCTTACCTGGTTAGATTAGCCTCTAGACACCATATACGCTGGTGCAACTAAGTGACTTTCCAGGTGGCAGGGCAGGAGGAAGGGTCCTGGGTGAGGAGGCAGGAGTAGTGACTCAGCAGTTGAGGAGGCCTGAAGGACAGTGAAGAAGAAAAGGGAGGACGGAGGGATGTTTGGGAGTGTTCCCTGAGAGATCTGTGATTGATTGGGTGTGGGAGGAGTGGGGGAGAGGGAGGAGTCAGGGCTGGCTCCCGGCTTTCATACTGTGTGGTTTCATGGTGCTGTTCCCAGGGATAGGGTTCAGGGGGAGAGGTACATATTTTGAGGGTATTTTGTGTCTCCTTATAAGGTACCTAAATCAAGGTGAAAAGCCTCTTGATTTAAGGGGTGTCCAAGTGGCGCAGATAAGTTTGGAGGGGGATCTGCAGTACTGGGGCTAAGGACAGAGGTTTGAACCCGGTGGCTTATTAGTGGTGATTGCAGTGTGATGTCCTTCCCCTGAGAGCTTGTGTAGACTCTGGAGGGGAGAAGGGAGCCCCAGGCTGGGGACACTGGCTTTGGAAATATGATGAATGTGTAGAAACGAAAGAACTGCAGAATTGTTTCAGCAGGCTGGTGTTGAGCAAGAGCTTGTGCAAGAAGATACTGTGGTGTGTGTTGGGTCACTGGAGGACTTGCCATTGACAGGGACGCAGGCTGTGTTTGGGGGGAGTGGTCACTGTGAAGCACAGAGAGTTGTCCAGGAATGCCCATAGGTGAAAGAGGCAACACTAAGAGCTGGAACAGTGTAGACTGGCAAGCATACCTGTTAGGAGCATGGGGGGAAAAGGGAGGCTTCCTGGAGAAGGTAATGTTAAAAAATAAACCATGGAATAACAGCCTCATTATCTGATCTGAATCCGATGCTTCTGGGTATGAGTTATATACAGTCATCGCTCTTTGCTCATAAGCAGAACTAAGCAGGTGGCTTTTGTATCCAGCGCTGAAAGACACAATTTGATCAGGTGTCGCTGGAGCTCTGCAGTGGTGGGAACGAGGTGGGCAAACAGGTTGGCGGGTGCTGCAAAGGGACGGGCCAGAGAAGAGGATTCGTGTGGGGTGTCTTCAGGGAAAGTCAGTCGTTCGGCACTACAGGAGTCTGGGAGCGGAAAGACATTTGTGGAAACCAAAGCAGTGGGAAGCCGATGAATGCCATGCCACAGAGTTTGGGGTTCATTCTAGAGGTATTGGGGCTGTTATGGTGCAATGAAAAATGAGTGACTGATGTGGTCTCTAGAGAGTACAGCTTTTGAGCCCAACAGACCTGGGTGTCTGTTTAAATGCTGCCTCTTCCATGCTGTGTGGTCTTAGGCAGATTGTGCCTTACTCTGAACCTCGGTTTCTTTTTAATTATTATTAAATAATTTATTTATATATAGATTTCACATCTTTGTAATCCCCAGGGTTCACCCCCACCCTCCCTGACCGTTCCCACCCTATCCCCTCCCCCAGTTGTGTCCTTCAGGTTGGTTGTTAGCTTGTTTTGACTTTTCCTCATGGCTTTTTGTTATTTTTTTCCTATATCCTATATATAGTGAAACCATTTGGTTTCTGTCTTTTTCTTTTTGACTTATTTCTGCTAATGTAATTTCTTCTAAGTACATCCATGTTATCATAAAATCATCACATTTGTCCTTTTTAATTGATGAGTAATATTCCATTGTGTATATGTACCACATCTTTTTCATCCATTTGTCTGTTTTGGGACACTTGGGTTGTTTCTACATGTCCTTGCAATTATAAGTAGTGCTGCAGTAAACATCCGAGCACAGGTGTCCCTTTGTACCCACATTGAGGTCTCTTTTGGGTAGATTCTCAGAAGAGCGATTGCTGGGTCAAATGCTAGTTCCATTTTCAGTAGTTTAAGGGTTCTCCACACAGCTTTCCATAGTGGCTGGACCAGTTTACATTCCCACCAGCAGTGTTAAGAGTTGAATTTCGGTTTCTTACCTGTCTAATAGGAATGAAAAAAATCACAGGAGCTGTGAGGAATGGCAAAAGGTAGAGGCTAGTAAGCACTCAGTGGTGTCTGGCATCCAGAAATCCCTCAATATATATGTGAGTGTAGTCACACTTCATTTCTTATATGCAGTCACACATGAAGACTATTCTCTCCTCCTTATAAGCCCTTTACTTCTGTAACCTTAGTGTCTGGCCTGTACTAGATGCTTAATTTTAAAAAAAATGGCTTGGCTGAAAAATGAATTGCAGCAGTTTCTTTCTGGAAGGCACCTATTTTTGTCTGGACAGTTTCTTTGGCACTCTGATAAAACCGTAGGGAGAGGGTAACATTTCCTTTCTTATGGTGCTGGGGTTTCTAGGGGAGAGGCTGACTGTTCTCTAAGAGAAGGTTTGGGGTTCCTGGGGCCAGGCTGTGAGGAGCAGAGAACAGATGAGGTGGTAGGAAACAACTTCTGGTGAAATGTGACTCCCCCCATAGGGAACCTGCTCCTCCCCCACCTTAGTAGCATTTTGCATCTTCAGTGCTTCTGTCTGCCATCTGCTGAGGTTGCAGTGGGATTTGTAGAGATGCATGTGACTCTCAGGCCCCTCAGTAACTCCCCTGACACAGGAAGACGGCTGTCTCCCAGCCAGCTGTGTCTTCTGGATGTGGGAGGCTTTCCTCTGGAGGAAGCTCTCAGCTTATGGAAAGATGGCAGAATGGATGGTGCTAGTGGTGCTGGTCTGGGTCTAAATGCCCCAATGTGACCACACCGCGTGGACGGGCAGGAGCTCACGGTGGGTTATTTTTTTCTCCACCTGAATTTATGGAGTTGTCTTTTGGAAGAACATTTCAAGGACTTGTCTGCAGATTCTAGGAAAGAAGTTAAATTTGGTTTCCAGTGTCTGTCTTTCTAGATTTTGTGCTGCTAATTTATTGCTGTTGTTATGTCTCCAAATGAAAGCATGTAGTCCTTGTTATGAGGCTGGCAGGGTGGTTGTGAATTAATACAGGCAAAGCTCTGAGTGTGGTCCCTGATGTGTAGAACACATTGGCTGTTGTTGTTGTGGGTTAGCTGGGAGTCCCATCTAATCCTCACATCAGCATCTGGTGTGAGGTATGATTACTGTGTCCGAAGCACAGATGCTCTAGACAATATTATAGTCACACCTGGTGATGAGGAGCAGATGGCTTGTCACATCTGTGGGAATCTAAAGCTCACAGAGGTTGATGACTCGCTCAGGATTGCTCAGAAAGCGAGTGACAGAACTGGTTGTCATGACAACCATCCCCAAGCATCAGTGCCCCATGGACTTAAGGATTCCTGGCCTGGCAATGTCTGGTCCCTTGAACACTGGCGTGCCTGGTCAGAGAACAATGCCCAGTGTTGTTGGCAAAGACTCTCCAAGGCCTTAGTGCCAACTGCCACTTCACTGTCCCTGTCTTTCATCTTTATCTCCTTTGATGTTCCCAGAGCCCTGGACCTTACCAAAGGGGAGTGTTCTCTGTCACATATGGGAAGGATGCCACGGTTGTTCTGAGCCTCTATAGCTCATGGTGGGACCAGCACCAGACTTCCATTTCCGTGTTTCCAAATTCAGTTCTCTTTCCTTCTCAGTAGACCACAGGCCTCCAGACGAGACAGATGGCAGACAGCTATGGGAGTTTAAAATAGACCAAGCTCACTTCTGAGGTAGACATGTGCATGGAGAGTGAGCTGGAAGACAGGGACCCCTGTGTGGGAAAGAGGAGCTGGGGTGGAGTGCTGAGTGTGAGGCTATGTGTGACTGGGTCGGTGTGTGACAGGGAAAGGGAGCTGGGCCAGGGCCAGCTGAGGTAGAGCAGGGAGGAGAGGAGGGAGGACCTCAGGCCAGCTGAGGTGTGAGTAGCAGTTGTTGACGCTCCTCTCCAGCTGCTTTCTGCCAGCTGTGCTACCTGCTGGGAGGTTGGAGGGGCAAGTGGTCCTTCTGGAGTGACTGCTGAGTTTTTCTGCTCATCCTTCTGGCCTGCTGGGAGGTGGAGGTATCCAAGGAGAAGAATGGAGTTCCTGCTGAGAGAGCCTCTAGACCCGTTTGGAGTGACTTTGCAATGCAAGCATCTCTAACTTTTGGAACCAGGCCCCAAGGGACCATCCCTGGCATTCGTGTTGGGATGCTGTGACCTGGCTCATTACCAATGTACCGGGCATGGCTCTATCTTATTCTTTCTCTGGGGAATAAATTGTGAGATGCCAGTTGGCCGCCATCAATGTATGTCTCAGGGACTCTGAGGTGTCCAGCAAGAAGCAGAATGACAGGGTAGCAAGCATTCCAAAGTTGGGTACCTCAGGGAGATGGGATTGTGGCAGCCTTGGTTTCTGACTGTCCTGCTTTGAAGCCAAACTAGTTACTGTCTTTGACTTCTGAGGTACTTTTGTTTCCTTTTAACAGGTGTTTTTGCTCGAGGGACTTTTATGTCACTTGCAATCCTGAGTGCTCTGAGTAAGAGGCTGATGGGACAGAGTGGAAATCTTGGCCTTAAGGGGAATGAGGCTATTGGAATCTTTCTGGAGGACATATAGGAATTCTTAGGGTGCAGTTCTGATGGAAGACAGGGCAGGAGTGGAATGGTAGGAATGATAGGAATCTGGGGATTTAGACATGGGACAGATGTTCTAGTAGATGAGGCTGGTTATCTAGCCAACAACCATAGTTCTTCCTGGTTTTGTTCTGGTGACACTGTGCCTAGGGCAAGTTCTGAGTGAGCCATCATTACAATCCCCTTGACAGGTATTGATGTTGAGGTGGGCATGGGACCTTGTTTTGCCCAGTGGAACAGAGAACTCATTTTATCCCAGCTCCTTCTTCCTGCCTTGGGGGTTGTCAAATGGGAACATCATACTTGAACCTGTGGCAACCACCATGTGACTAAAAACAGATGCTTAAAATCACAGTGACACTGATCTAGAGTGCTGGCATCCTTGAATCACTCAAGCAACCTCAGAAACCTCTCACTTCCAGCCTTTGTTTTATATGCATGAGATTGGTTGAGAGATCCTTGTTGTCTAAGCAGCATTTGGTGGACTAATCTGTTAAATTGAAACTGAAAGCATCTGGCTCAATAGTTAGGCTTCTTGATTGGAAATTTGGGAGGAGAAGTGAAAGAGTATATAAAGCTGGGGGAAATAATCTTTTCAAGTAGAAAAGTAATATTTTCCATGGGAAGATCTTCAACTCTGGCTTGACTTGTGTGAACTGATATCCACATATTCATTTATCTGTCCCATAGCCATCCATTATTCATTTATCATCCATCCATCCATCCATCCATCCATCCATCCATCCATCCATCCATCCATCCATCCATCCATCCATCCATCCATCCATCCACCCACCTGTTCTTCCCCTCCATTCTCCTATTCTCCCTCCTTCCTTCCCTCCTTTCTCCCCTCCTTCTCTTCCCCCTTTTTCTCCCTCTCCTCTCCCTCTTTTTACTTTATGGAACTTTCTTTTACTCCCATTTTATTTCTTTTCTGGAACTTTCCTTTTGAGTTATGGAGGATTCCTCTTTACTCCTTCCTTGCTTCTTTCTTGATTCTGTTATTATTGTAATATGAATGCCTTCTTTCTCCAGTGAGTCACATGTAGAGAAACAGTTGAGGTGATCATTGTGGGGTGTGAGCGAGATCCTGTCCCAGTCACTCTCCAGGGATGCCCTGTCTTCCACAGTGTCTGGCATTTTTAGGAAAAGTGTTGATTTTTACTGTTGGGGGAGAAAGTGTTTCTTCAGTTTTTAGGACATCAAAAACTCCTACTGCCCCTTATTTTACTCCCTGGAGCTTCCTCAAACATGTTCAAGCACTATCAGCTTTCGCTCTGGGTTTGTTTACTGGAGAGGGTGAGGGTATGTCTGCAGACAAACCTTGTGGAATTTCTTCCTTCAAGGAACAATTATTATTTTAATAGAAAGATATTCTTCATGTCTTGATTAGGTCTTCTGTTATGTAGATGCGCTGATGTGTTACTTTTACTCATTTTGGACCATTACCCACTTCTGAGTATAGATGGTTTGTGTGTCTCTCTCACATGTGCACATGTGCACATGTGCATGTGTGTGCATGTGAGTATATGCATGCATGCATGCTTGCGTTATCCTTCTTGGTCTGTTTGTTACTGAATTGGTAGTGATGGGGTGATGGAGGGTGGGATGTGAGCTCTGATTGCAAGTCATTGTGACCCTTGGGGTGACATGTGGGGAGGACTGAGCAGGAGAGGAGGCTGAAGTTGGGGTGCTGGGAATGTGAGCCACATTCTCAAGAACAACCATATTTGATTCAGTTTGAAAATGGAATTCTTGCTTTTTGAACAAAGTTGTTATTTCTTTACTGAACCTACCCTTTGCAGATGCCGGGGTCCTTGCTTGCATATGGTGATGGCTGAAGTAGTGGAAGGACTTGTTTTGGGGGCACTGCTGCCCACAAACATGCCTGGATGCAGGCTCGTCCCCAGGGGCCAGTCTACACAGACAGATTTGGAACCTCACCAGAGACTGGCCATATCAGGAGGTTGTCAGTAATGACTTCAAGTTTGATTCACTTGGGAGATTTTAAAAGTTCCAGAGTCTTGAGCATGGGGTCAGAGCAGCATCATTCAGCAAAGGCTCCCTAGATGATTATAATGAGTCTCCAGGTCTAGGCCATCAGAGAGATAACCTGTACTTTCTGTAAAGTCAAATGCAGTCAGGGTCTGATTGAACTGCAGCCTCTTTCCCTGTAGACCATGGGGCTCCCCCCACCTTCTGTCCTGCAGCAAACTGCTAACTAATGGACACAAGGGAGAAATTCCAAACCACAGGGACTCAAAAGGAACATAAAACTAAAATATAATCACTTCAGCTTTGGGCATACATATTCCTCCTCCACCTGAAAAGTCTTATATTAAAAAAAATTAGAGTGTTCAAAAAAGTTGTTTTTGGTAATATGTTCAAATGTTCAAAAATACAAGAAAACACACAGTTTGAAAGTCTCTCACTCCCTTCTGACTTTCACCCATATTCTTCCCACCTCCCCTTTGGGTATCCTTCTTGAAGTTTTCCCTTCCACTCCTGTTGTTCCTCACAAAAGGTGGCCTACTACAATCCATGTCTCTGCTTTGCTTTTTCTGCTTTTATCTTGTAGCAGGCTCTCTCATGGGGAACATTGGTTTTGATTTATTGGGACGCCTCATTGATTGTCTGGGCCTCCCTTGGCACTAATCTTTATGTAGTTGAGTGCCTCCTCCTCCCATCTTGGAGATCTTTCTATATCAGTACAAAGAGATCTTCCTTTTACATTTTCTTTTTAAATAGAAGCAAAGTATTCCATTGTATGGATGATTCATAATTTATCAAGCTAATCATCTAGTGATGGACCTTAGGTTATTTCATCAGATCATTATAAATAATGCCATTAGGAAAAATGTGGTAAATGTATCATATCAGAGGTGTAGAAAAGACACCTGTTGACTCCCCGTAAGTGCTGTTTCTTGGCAAAAGGGTATTTCTGGGGTGCCCTTAATGAACAATAGAAGTTTTGAGAAGGTACACGTTGTCTAGTGCTGTTACATCAGGCATCCCTGCTTCCACAATTGTGGTAGGTGCAAAGTTTGATTTTTCCCCCATTTGTGGATTTGACAAACTATCAGATGGGAGAACTGAAAAACTGATATCTCATAGTTTTAGATGTTTTGACCTGCAATTCTCCAAGGACTGTTCTTGTATCACTGCATGTATCACCTGGTGTTTGTCATAAAGGCAGAACTTGTCCATTGGAATCTTTGGAGTGGTTCCTGGTCAACCTTTAACAAGCTACCAGGCTGTGCATCTGTTCACTGGACTTCGAGGACCACTCTAGTGGGGTTATTGTAATGTTCTGGGAGGAAAACCTCCTCTGTGATTAGCACGGGAAGACCATGCTGTTCCATGTGAGAAAAGATCTTCAACATCCACAAAACAGTGGAAGATATGTTACTTCAAGCAAAGACTTAGTCTGAAAAGAACAATTTGTTATTGGTTCCTAAAGCAGCATTTACAACTGTAACCTCAAATGCCTAGGACCGCATAGAAGAGGAAGAATTGATAAAACAGAATAGATAACCAGTGGTTGGAACCCCAGTGAAATTACCATTAATATCAGTCACACAGGCAAGACTGGATTGTATCTACTAACTCCAGATAGCACTTCCAGAAACGAACCAACTAGAAGCAGTAGGAAGAACTTTTGTCTTTCTTTACTGTCCTATTCCTGGACTTAGAGACCCACATTTGTACCAAGTGAAATGTTCGCCCTCATCTCAAGGAATGCTTCTTGAAATAACCTGGTCTTGCTTGAGGACCACTGCTCTTGGGCCTTTGTTGTAATGTCCTCAGAGGAAACTCCTGATATTCATTTAGAGAGGTCAAAATGTGGGGGAAGCTGTTTATTTATACACGGGTTTGTATAAAGAGCAGTAGGTAGATGGTGAACTGACTCTTGAATAACGTGGCTTGTAGAAGTAAGGTATTTTAGAAGAGACCAAAGGAATTATGGTGTGAGTTTCTCCTATGGTAGGAACCAGGTAGCAGAGGAGGGAGAAGAGTGTTTTAGACAATGTAACCGCAGAGCATGAATTCTTGCTAGAAACCTGGTGCTATGGACATTACCCTGACTGCCACCCTTTGCTTGGTAAGGAGATTTGACCATCCTTAAAGTGGACAGAGAGCAGGACGAAGGATAATTTACACCAGCAATCTTTTGGCAAGTCTAGGATCTTCCTGTATCTTTGCAGTGAGTAATTTAGTACTTAAAAGAATGTAGCTGTATGTACAGAGTTTTGAGGGGAAATGTTATAATCTACATAGTTGATTCTCAGTCAATCTGTCATTTATGTATGACAGGTTTCAGATATAAAAAATATTCTGGAAATCTACCACTAATGAAGGAGTTATTTGAAGATGTACTTTATCTGATTGATAGAAGATCTAATATTAGGCACCTAAGAATGGAGAAGTCATAGTATGGAGAACTGGGATGAACACTTTAAGTAATTAAGTATAATATTGAGTCCGAATAATTGCTGTAATTCTCCTATTAAAGTAGAGCGCAGAAGTTTCATTAGTTATAACATTGTTCATTAGTTGAACCATTCTGGCAAGAGATGTTGATAATGGGGAAGGCTATGTAGGTAAGGGGGCAGGGAATATATGGGAAATCTCTGTACCTTCTTGTTAATTTTGCTTTAAAGCTTTAAATGCTCTAAAAAGTAAAATAAATGACAACTGTCAAAAATATTTGTGAATGAAAGACAATGTGGTAGAAAACTAGCTTCATAAACTATTTGAGTCCAAAAATCCTAGCTTATATTAATAAAGAGTGGGAAGCAGAAAGTAATGGAGGCTAAGGAAAATTTACTTAATTTGTTGACTTTTATATGGAAGACCTAATAACAAAATGTGCTGTCAATTTCCTCTGATCAAAATGACATAAAGTAAAAATTAATTTTTAAAAAGCTTAGAAAACTCAAGGACTTAAAAATAAAACACTTTCCTTAATAATCCTGGAACATATTTAGCATAGTGCTACATGTTCTAGCTACTGCAGTAAGTCAAGGAAAGAAATAAAAGCATAGAGATAAGAAGGAAGAAATTAAAACTAACCTTATTTGCAGGTGATATGATTGTCTATGCAGAAAATCTCAAGTAGCTATCCTCTAAAACCCGACTACAAGTGATAAATGAGACTGGCAAGGTTGCAGGACATAGGATAAACAAAAAGTTAATTCTATGTCTATGTATTAGCAATGAGTATGGGGCAATTGAAATTGACAATCTAAATAATATAGTTACAATAGATTTACAATTGTTTAGAAAAGAGAGAAATACTTAGGTGTAAATCTAATAAAACACAGGATTAATATGCTGAAAACTATAAAATACTGGTAAAATAAATCAAAGATGTCCTAAATAAATGAAGAAACACACCAAGTTCATGAATTGAAAGACTTATGTAAGTACAGCTATGTAGAAGATTTCTGCTAAAATTGATATGCAGACTTGAGGCAATTCCTGTCAAAATCCACCAAAATTAGTTTGTGGATATAAACAAGACCATCCTACAATTTATATGAAAATGCAAAGGAATTAGGACAGCTAAAACAGTGCTGAAAAAGAAGAGTAAGGGGGAGGAGTCAGCCTTATTATATGTCTACAGTAATCAAGACTGTGTGATAGTGATGGAGGCTTGGACACATAGATCAGTGGGACAGAGTAGAGAACCCAGAAATGAGCCCACATGAGTATGCCCAATTGGTTTTTGACAAAGTCACAGGGGCACTTCAGTGGAGGAAATAAATTTTCAGCAAGTGGTGGCAGGACAGTTGTATACAATAAGCAAAATATAAACCATGGCCTAAGTCTCACATTATCTGCAAAAAAAATTAGGTCAAATGGATCAGGACTTAAATGTATAGCATATAAAGCGATCAGGACTTAAATGTATAGCATATAAAGCTACAGAATGTTTAGAAGAAAACCTTTGGCATCTGGGGCCAGTTTAAGGGTTCTTAGACATGAGATCAAAAGCAAGATCCATAAAAGGAAAAAAAAGATAAATTAGACCACATTAGAATGGAAAACTATTAGTCTGTGAGAGACCCTGTTTAGAGAGTGAAAGATTGTTTAGAGAATGAAAAGATAAATTATAAAGAGGGACCAAATATTTGTAAATCATATATCTGCAGAGGATTGTTATCTAAAATATGTAAAGAACCTTTAAAACTCAACTGGAAAAAAATCCAAACAACTCAATTAGAAAACGGGCAAAAGCTATAAACAGATATTTCTCTGAAGAGGGGATACAGATGGCAAATTAACACATGGAAAGATATTCTATGGCACCCCACCCCCAAACCTGCAGTGAGATATCACTGTACATTTATCAGAACGGCTAAAATAAAAAGTAATGTCAATATCAAATGCTAGTGAGGATTCGTATTAACAGAATCACTGATAATATTTCTTGGTAGGATGGTAAAGTAGAACAACCATTTTAGAAAAACAGTGTGATAGTTTCTTAAGTGACTTAATATGCAACTATTATATGACCCAGCAATTGTGCTCTCGGGTTTTTATACTGAAGAAATGAAATGTTAACATGCATGCAAACCTCTATGTGAACCTGTATAACAGCTTTATTCATAACTGTGAAAATCTGGAAACAGCCCAAATGTCCTTCAATAGGTAAATGACTAAACAGTTTGTCCATACTCTGTAATGCTAATCCCTAATAAAGGGGAAAAGAACTATTGATACATGCAACAATCAGATGAATCACCAGAGAATTAAGTCAAGTGAAAAAACCAGTCCCCCAAAGTCATGTACTGTATGATTACAATTATGTAACATTTTTGAAATGTCAGAATTATAGAAATGGAGAACAGATTAGTGATTGCCAGGAGGAGAGGAGAGGGTGGAGTTGGAGGGAAGTGGGTGTGGCGACAAAAGGGCATCATGAGGTATCCTGTGAAGTGTTCTGTATCTTAAGGCTATCCTTGTCAATATCCTGGTGATAATAGGTTACCATGGTTTTACAAGATGTTAACTCTGAGGGAACTGGGTAAGGGATACATGGGATCTCTGTTATTTTTTTTTTATAGCTGCATGGAATTTTACAGTTATAACTTCATGAAATTGTCTCATAATAAAAAGTTAACCAAACAAAAAGCTGTCATTTTAAGTTATTAGTTTAGTCAACGATAAATTATAGATAACAACTTTGAGATAATGTCAAATCAATAGCCCACTTTTATAGTTTAGTGTTAAATGCTTTTAAAAATATTAATCAACCAAGAAAACTATAAGAAGATGTTCCATTGAAAAGGTAAGAAAGAAAAAAAAAACTCCACAAGGGAAAAACCAAAGGAAAGCGAGAGTAAAAATGAGAACATAGCATTAGACAGTAGAGTACATTATGTAGTGTATGTTTTAAAAATCACTGTGTTGAGAACCCTTGAGTTAGTCCTGGAAAACAGAACAAAGCAAAGCAAACAAAAAGATCTAAATTTAATTATTTAAATATATAAAATGGAAAATATAGTACATTTAATGACTATGTCACAATACATAAATTAAAAGAAACAGAGATAGCAAATTTAGAAGCTAAGATACAATACTAGTGGTGTTGAACCCATGGATTTAGGGCATAGCTTTCCACAGCCCATTCTGGTTTGGAAAAGTTGTTTACTCTTTCTCATCCTCAGTCTCCTCTATGGTAAAAAGGGAATAATCACTGTTGTGGATTGTTTGGATTCATTGGAGTAATTTATAAAGACTTAGTGTTGGAAGATGAAACTCAGATAGTAGCTATTGTTATTAAAACTTTAGCATAAATTGGAAAGTCTGGGAAAACAGATAGTTTGAAATTATCTCGAAAGAGTCTGTCTAGTGAGGGGTCAGAGAGCATTTCTTGAAGGGCCAGGTAGTAAATATTTCAGGTGTGTGGGCACCTTTAGAACGATCCAGCTCTGCTGTTGTGGCATAAGAACCGCACTGACAGTTTGTAAAGAGGTGGGTGGACATGCTTGTGTTCCAATAAAACTTTATATATAAAAACAGGTAGCAGATCCACAGACTGTTGTGTTCCCTCCCACCCCAGTCTAGACCAAGAACAGAGAAGGGAAAGATGAATGGTGTCAAGCCAATCAGCAAAACTCCCAGACCAAGTCATCCCTTCTTTTCCCTCTAAACCATAGAAAAAGAAGAAAACTATGTCATTTGTGTCCCCTGACCTAACCTTCCGTAGACCTAGAAAGCTAATAAAAATAAAGGCAAAACCTAATCATAAATACAGAGGAAAGAATTCAAAGTAAGCCAGGTGCTGTGGTATGTGCCTGTAATCCCAGCTACTTAGGAGACTGAGGCTAGGGATCACTTGAGTCTGCAGGTTCGGGACTACCCCAGGTAACAGCGAGACCTAGTCTCAGGAAAAAGAAAAAAAAATACAAGTAAAATCTTGGGAAATTAAATCTTTTGGATGTTCAAATAACCATGTATTCTGATCATTTCATTCTAGAAATACAATGTGGTTTATTATTATGACATCTATTAATAGACCCCATTAAGATGTCAAAGGAAAAAATACAATCATCTCCATAGATGCCTAAAAAGCATTCCAGTATCTATTCATGGTGAAAACTCTTAAAGAAAGAACTGAGTATACAAGACACATTCTCAGCATGATAAAGACCATCGATGGCCAACCAACAGCTAAAAAAATATGCTTTACTTTATGATACTTTTTGAATGGCATTTCCATTCAAGTCAACAATAAATGAAGGGTGGTTACTGTCAACACTGTTATTTGTCATTGTTTTGTATATTCTAGTCAATGAAACAAGAAAAGAAACAGATAAATAGTAATTACATTTTGGAAAAAAGAATGCCAAATTAACATTATTCACAGGTTACATTGTTATTTATCTTAGAAACAGCTAAAGGAATCAATGGCAAAACTATTAGTGCTAATAAGAGAATTAGGTAAGGGGGCTGGTTACAAAACATATCAACCACAATCAATAACTTTCTTAGAGAGCGGCCCTCACCAGTCAGATGACATAATGGAAAAATAATCCCTTTTGGCCTCCAGCTGCCACCTTCCTGCCTACCAGCTCCTTTTCTCTCCTTTGCATGCTTGGCAGAAAGCCAGGGAAGAGTGCTGTAGCCCTCAATGACATAAGAAATGTGGGAAACTTGAATATTAACCACGGATTGGCAAAGGTACCCCTGCCATGTGTCTCCAGGAAAGTGGTTATTAAAAAAAAACCAACAAGGAACCACACTTGGCATGGCAGACCTGAGATGCCATCAGAACATACCAGCACGGTGAAAGAGCCTGGGCATAATGTGTTGCAGTGAAAATATTTGGAATTTGTCTCTAGTTAGGATCCCACCAATGATGTGTTCCTTCTGGAGAGGTGTACCTTTGGCATGGGGAGCTCTGGGGTTTGCAGGTGGCTGGAGGAAGGCAGTCAGAAGCTCTTGGACAACATAAATGGCAAGTAGACTCTGATGGTGTTTTGATGAGATGTGTGATGCAGTGGAAGGAGGGCTTCCTTGGGTTCCCTCTGAGAAGAGTTTTTGCAGAGGTCCCCTGTCAGTGGCACATGGCGAGTGGACCCAGAAGGTGATCACAGGCAGTGGTTGCATTTTAAAAGGTTAGGCTTACTAGGGAAAGGAGAAGGGAGAAGCGAGGCGAGCTATCTTGGAAGGAGGGCTACTTTTTGCCAGGGCAGAAATTGTATTGATAAAGAGTTGTTTTCTTAGGGAGGGGTTTGTTCCTTTATGGATTGTTATTATTGGTCAGTTCATTGCTTTTAGGGTGTAATTGGGTTCACTCATAAGGACCAGTGACTCCTCCCTAGCGGTCCTCCATCCCCACCTCCTTTCTCTACTGCCAGATACATGCTGTGCCAGTCAGTCTGCACCTAAGGGCCTCCCGTGTGTAAGGAGTTTTCTATTCTGTAGCTGTATTCTATTCTGTAGTTTTCTATTCTGTAAGGAGTTTTATATTCTATGATAACTGTGTGCATCATTTCTACCCCCGCTTCCAATTTCTGGTCTTGTGACGCCTCCATTCCAAGTTTCCTACTCTCAGCCTCCATCAGATTCAAATTCCATTCTTTTTCTTTTCTACTTTTGTGTTCTTCGAGTCCCCATTTCCTTGCCTAGGTAATGGAGATGGTCAAATTTACCATTGTGTGTGTGTGTGTTTGTGTATTTTCTTTTTTGTAAGAGAGCACCTCGGCAACGGTAGATTAAAGGTGAGTTGCCTTCCTGCTGCCCCCCCTATGAGAGGTCACTTCCACTGACCCTTTGAAAGCAACTGCAAGCTGGCCTTAAACCCCTTTGTGGGGACCACGCTTAAATCTTGGGAATGGAGACATTTGAATCTCTGCCCCTGTTTGATTCAATGCTGTCTGCTTCTGAGCTGTGCTCTAATTCAGAAAGGGAGAGAAAGAAATCATTCCCCATCACCATCATGTTTTCTCAGGAGTGATTATCTCTTCCACCTTCTTGTTTCACCTGGCGTATGTAGGGCAATCTAGGAATGTCGAGATAGAGCAAGAGAGACAATGGAAAGAGATTCTGGTCTGGAGGAAGGAGCGTGGCTTCAAATTCAGAAGTGGTACCTGCAGCCTCCCAGCTTTGCAGTGTGAGAAACTCTGTCAACTGCCTTGAAGCTGCAGCATCATGTAATTTTCAGGTGTTTGTCATTGAGAATCAGCTCTGCTGCATGAAGTTCAGCGCTGAAATCCACAGCTACAGTGTTCTTAGTTATGAGGAAAAACCACATCGTGTTTGTAAAGAATATGTGCGTCTGGATGTGCTGTATTTAAATAGGTTGCACACACCTCTGAGTCCTAGAGTAAGGACACATCTATGTGCAGACTTTCAGTATGTACTGCTTTCTTAGCTGAAATAAGTCAGAGAAAGAGAACTATCGGATGGTCACACTTACATGTGGAATATAGAGAAAACAAACAAAAGGACAAGAAAGAATTGAAACTAGCAAACTGATAGCAGAACAAAAGCATCCAGCAAGGGAGAGAGAGAGGGAGGGAAGGCAAAATCAGGGGAGAGATGAGTCCTAGGAATTAGGATGCGGGTACATGATGATATGGTGGTAGGAGAACTTTGGGGTCTACAAAAATGTAAGAAAAAAATATATATAATCAAAAAATTAAACATGTACAGCTTTCTTCTGAGATGGAAAGGCCATCTCGGAAGTAAATGGGTTTTTACCAGACAAATAAGGAATGGAGTTGTTTGAATATTTTTTGCTACACTGCGCTGGCATGAAGTAGCTGTAGACCTGGAAGGCAACCTTCTCCCCCTGACCATGACTTTCTTCTTCCTCTTGAGTCTCTTCAGACCTAACATTTGCTGTGAATTTGCTGCTTGTTGACGGTCTTTAGGCTTTTGTTAATGAATTGATTCATTTTTTTGGCTCTCAACAGGGAGGGAAAGAGTCATGTGGGGAGTGCCCCAGGACCCCAAATTTTGCCCCATATCACTGCTGGTGCTTTCCTAGGGAGGTAATGGATGGTTCTGTCTGGATCTATAAACTCACGGTGGGTTTCGTCTGGTTTTAACTCTCATCTTTATACATGCTCTTAGAAATAACCTTCTCTTAGCAGGGAAAATTGGAGCAAACAGTGAAATCAGAGAGCTCCAGTCCTCCAATCTTGCCTGAGGTCTCAGAAGGTGCCTCTCTCCCCCTTTGAACAAATAACCCACAAGAGGAACTTCTAGTGTCTCCAGAAGATGGGATAACAACAGAGTGTCGGCATATTGTGAAAAATTTCTGACTGTATTCAGGAAGGTTGCTTGCTGCTATTGCCTCAAAGTCTATATAATTAGAATTCCATGATGTCATCTTTGAGCTTTAATATAGCTTAAAATTATCCTTCTGTAGGTTGTGTTTCTTTCTGAAATATTTTAAATTTAGAAAATTAACTTGTTCAACTTTTTTTTAAGTTAGATCTTTAGATTTTTTTTTTGATTCATTTTTCTGTGGGGGAGTCGGAATGACAAATGCTGGAGTCATCAGCGTCAAATGCGGGGGCACGCTAGCCTGTACCAGGGACCCTGAGGTCTCCGTGTTCTGAATCCGTAGTCACAGGTCAGCCTTCGCTTGGCCAGCATTTCCTCTTGGCAGGACTTAGGGGTGCAGGTGGCCCCAGAGTGCAAGCCAGATCCCCTTCCTGCTGACACCTGTCCTTGATGGCAGGAGGGAGACCACAGAGGATGACAGGGCTCAGGGGTCAGCTAAGTCTGGATGGAACAGCTTCTGGGCATGAAGCAATCACTTCGCTTTCAGCTCCTGCTCACGGGGTCTCATGAAGTTCGGCCGCATCATGCAGCCCAGAGTTAACCTTTCAGGAGCCGGTTTGCTGAGTTTAATGGGTATTGATGAGCTTCATATCATTATTGTCAGAAACATCTGTTTTGTCTCCATTCTTATTTCCGGACTGGGAAGCAACAACAGGAGAGAATGAAGGATAGAGAAGGTGGCACGACAGTGCGACCAAGGACAGGGTCGTAAAAAGAAAAGGGAGGGGGTTGAGAGGATGGAGGGGAGGCCAGGCTTGGGGGCCTGGGCCACAGCCTCCTCATTTCCATGACCAGAGCTCCAAGTGTTTTGGTTTCCAGGAGCTCCAGGGCTACCCTGGAGGTTCCAGCAGCAAGAACACGAAAGTCTGGGTCTTTATTTCACTCAACCCTGCGATGTGTGGTGTGGGCGAGCCAAGGGGAAGGTTACCCTGTTGTCAGGA
Organism: Uropsilus gracilis; assembly: GCA_004024945.1. Lineage (NCBI taxonomy): Eukaryota > Metazoa > Chordata > Mammalia > Eulipotyphla > Talpidae > Uropsilus > Uropsilus gracilis. Next base: position 54,878 of record PVHY01005780.1, on the reverse strand, counting down.
GGTAATTTACCATTGACGGGGGATGATACGGAAATGATGTATGTGATCCCTCCCCCGCCACCTTTGGGACTCATTATTAATTTCCTTCTCCCACGTGTCACAGCTGCGAAAGCCCTTCTGATACAGTGATAGCAGATGGCAGGGCACCTGCGACCATCAGGGAGCGATGCTGCGCACGCGCATGCGCGGAGGCCCCGCACAATGCTTCAAGGAGTAAAGGCGTCTGCTCTGGACGTGCACAGGGACGGCGGCTTCCTGGGTGCCCGCCAGGCCTCCTGGAAGTCGCGGACCAGGAGCCGTAGAATCTTAATACTGGCATGAGGCGCGGGGGAGGGGGCGGTGTGCTGATCCGTGGATCAGGGAGGATGGCAGAAGCAGCAGTGGGCCGATAAATGTTAATTATTGGCTCTTTGGTGAAAAACAGAACCAAAACCACAGCCCTGATGCGCGGTCCTGGCTGATTGCCAACTGCCAGGGTAGAAATAACCCACCATGCTCAGTTTCATGTGACCCGCCTGAACATAAAGCTGAGACCAGACGTGCCTCGTTGACTTAGGAGCTGATACTTGGCACCCCTGAACTGACACTTCACCCCTGGAAGAGGAGCTCATGGAGAGCGCCAAACAGCAGCAAAAACCTCCCGTCGCTCAGCACCTGGTTCCACACCATGTGCACGTGTGACTGACACGGGCCCTCTATTTAACCTTGCATCTGCTCTGGAATCTAGGATTTATTTTCCTCACTCACAGGTGGGGAAGGGGAGGCTCAGAGGGGTGAAATAGTGTGTCTGTGTCTGTAATTGGTGGTCGAGTGGGTTCTAAGGCCCTTGCCTGCTCCGCTGACCTTGCTGGACTCTTGAAGGTCAAGGTGTGGGTTTTGAAAGTCACCTCTGACCAGAGAGTAACAGGGCTGGCTAATTCTCCTGGGGCCCTGTTGGGGAGATATTGTGTTCAAGGACTACTTTGTGAAAGAGGTGAACCAAGACTGAGCAGAGGTAGGCAACCAGGTGAAGGGGAAGTGACAGCTCCTGTTTCATTCTCAGTTTCCTCATCTGTAAAATGGGACCGTGAAGTCTACTTCATAGGGTTGCTAAGAGGATTCAGTGGGATAAAGCCACGAAGCACTTAGCAACATGCCCAACATAAACAGACTCACAAAAACGCTGATGTTCAGCAACCTGATGTTTTCTTCTTGAATTCCACTCTGTGCTGGGACTGACTAGGGCAGCATTTGCCAAACTTGAATGTGCGTCTGAATCATCTGGAGATCTAGTTAAGATGCAGCTTCTGATTCAGCAAGTACGGGAGTGACCTGAGATCCTGCATTTCTAACAAGTACCAGATGATGCTATTGCTGCTGGTCCATGAATCACAGAGTCACTGGGGGCTGCAGCACCCCGAGAGAGCAGCATGATGTCCTGCTGCTGAAGGTCTCTGCTCCCTCTCACTATGACCTCCAAGATCGCTCTTCACAAGTCAGTGTCCTTTTGTTGCAGACTGGCTCCTTTGTGGCAGCCCCGTGCTGAGCCCTGCTCAGGGCATCTTGCTGCAGTGCAAAGCTGGTTTGCTGTGGGGGATCTGGAAACTAGTTTCCTCTCCTTTTCATTTTCCTTGATCTTATTTTTGGTTCTGCTAGGACTTTGCTAGGCAACTTTTGCCAAGTCCTTTTTCCTCTTTAGGATTTAATTTCTAAATTTGCAAAGTAAGACAGCAGGACACGGTGACCTTCCAGCGTGGGTATTCTGAATTTCTCTGAACGTGACTCCAGCTGGTTGATGTGCTCCCCTTCTCTCCCTACCCCCCCAGGTCATAAGGGGTTCTGGCTTCATTTCTGTGTTCCAGGTTTCCAGTGAGGTCTCCAAAGGCACTTAGAGGGATAGAGAGGATTTAGGAGAAGGTGTAAGCATTTAATCTACACTTTCTGGAAAGATAACAGGTGGCCTCAGGGAAATTTGGGGGGGGGCACAGAAACTTCTCTGCTTTGGATCCAAAATCATGTCTCCAGGAAATATAACTACTTAGTGAGGATATATGTGCCAGTGCCTGGGCCAAGGCCTAGTAGGGGACACTCATCTTGCTTTCTGGCCTGGCACCCTTGCATCCCTTTTCTGTGTTTGGGAATGCCTTGCCCTATGAGCGCACGACTCCTTAATAGGAAATCCAGGACCCCACTCTCCCCACCTCCCTTGCAGCTAACGCTCAGGCATATAACTTGGGAAAACTCATCCATGCTAGGCTTTGAATTGGTTGCTGATGTTAAGAAGTAACAGACTCTGATCCATCCTGGAAAGGGAGGCTGCAGGTCTCTCCAAACTGCAGTCTGCCATGATGAGATTCCTGGCAGTATTTGTCCAGTGAATGCTGACTGTGCATCACATCTGAGGTACAGACGAGCTTATCTGGATCCAGAGTGGTGGTAGTAGTTCCTCTTGGCATCTGTGGTACGATTCAAATATTCCCCTTGACTGTGTGTGACCTTACCATCAGATAGCCCAGGTGTCCCAGTGATGAAATGCCTTTCCAGGCGCTTAGAATGGGTTTCCATCCCTTATAAATAAGATTCTTTTTTGCTTACTTTCTTGTTTGCTTACTCCTTCCTTCCTTCCTTCCTTCCTTCCTTCCTTCCTTCCTTCCTTCCTTCCTTCCTTCCTTCCTTCCTTCCTTCCTTCCTTCCTTCTGGATTGTTATACTTCTGTCTACAGCTGGAGAAACTGAGGCATGAAGCAATGAGCTAATTTGCCCCACGTACATGGCTGGTGAGCATAAGAGGCAGGGTTTGAGTCCAGATCACTAGGCCCTGAAGTTTCTATTCTTAACCATCACACACATCACATATTGTGTAAGAGGTTCATGGATGTGGGGAGGTCTTTGCCTACCATCTGTCAGTAGCACAGGGTTCGTTAGGTCCAGGACTGGGCATGCTGCTGGGTTTTTATGGACCTCTTTCACCCGAGCACTGGTACCAGAGGTGATTGTACAGGACTTGGGTCCAGGATTGTGCGATGTGAGACCATAGATGAGCTGTTGAGTTTTACATTATTCTGGGATCTACAGATACTGGAATGGGTGTGTTTTCTGCTAGCATCCCAGACTAGGCTGGGGTCACTCTTAATTCAGGCAGACAGAAGAATCTTGGAACCCTCAGTAGATTTGACAGGACTTTAGTGCTGAGTAGGGAACCAGGTACAGGAAGACCAGCAGGAAGGGAGGCAGTCAGGCAGGCAGACAGGGGCTTGGGAGGCTGGCAGCAACCAAGGTGCCCAGTCTCCCCCATCTCTCAGCCTTGGTATCCTTATTCAGAGGCATTCAAGTCCTGTGTCCTCTGGCTTCTTCACCCCAGTGTCTATAGTCGTCGGTGTGCATGCCCTGCTCTCACACATCCTTTTGACCTTGGATGTCAGTGTGTGCCCTGTCTTCATGTTCCCATGGGCTTTTTGCAACACCATGATATCACATGTGAGCAATGAAGCCTAGGAGGAAAGCAAAACTGCAGGTAGCAGCCATAGAGGCTAGCGGGGAGGTGAAAAAGAACCCTCGCTGTTTTCCTTACTGTGTGTGTGGAGGGTGGGGGAGGGGGGATACTCACGAAGTAAGAACTGTTTTCTGGGGCTTTGTTAGAAAAGGAAGAAAAAGAAGGCCTTGATTCAAACCCAGAGATTGGTCAGAAAGTAAGCTTGACTATTTACAGTTCCGCAGCACTTGTTTTATTAACTGTGACAAAATAGTTAATATCACTTTGGCTAGAATTGGGTTGGAACCCACAAGGGAATTGAGTTGGTCAGTTGATTGACCTCAGCTGCCATTGACCCTGCTGGGGGGGATTTTCTCAGAGTTGCAGCTACTTCCCTCACACTCCCACCTTGCTTCCCTTTATTCCGTCTTACCTCTTTCTTCCTTCCATGAATATTGCGCTTTTCTGATTCAATGAGTTTTTATTGAATGCCTACTTTGCATCCCACATGGTTGCTGGTGCTTCAGATAATGTGGACAACAAAGTCAACTATTGTCAGAAGATTGCTAATTTAATGGCAGAGGGATGTTCCAGGGGGCAAAAAACCAATGGATACAAGTTGATTTAAGTGGTGATATCTCCACCCTTACCCAAGGCCTAACCCAACTTCCCAGGAATATTCCATGTGAGTCCCCATTTCACAGATGGAGAAACTGAGTCCAGAGAGCTTGAGTCAAGTGCCTGGTTAACTCAGTCTGTAAAATCTAAGAGTGTCTGATGGGTCCAGATAAACCTGACTGTGACCCAGAGTGTCTCTTTCCTTTCTCACTTCCACTCTTTCCAGTGTTGCCACACTGTGCTCCCAGGAGCTGGGCGGATGTGGCCTCCCCAGCTGCCCACTTACTCGCTATTTCTGCCAACAGTAGTGGTGCCCTTCTGATTTAAAGCTTTTATTTTTTCTTGTTGATCCTTCTAGGGGAAACAGATGTGGGTGGGGAGCTTGGTGGCTCACAGCCACACTCTTCTAGGCCCGGAAGCAACCCCACTTCTAGGCTGTTTCTGCCTCAGTGGGTCATAGTGAATCCTTCCTGAGATGTCTGGCTCACCGGACCCATGACTTGCTTTCTCTCTGGTGGGCAAACCTCCTTCTGGCTCCAGCTCATTGTTGGGGAGCACTTCCTCCTTGAGAGCTGACTTCTAGTTCTAGACCCTCTCAGAGACAGGCAGTGTAGCCAAGAGTAAACAATCAGCCATGAGCTAGACCAAGGTTCAAATTCCAGTGTTGCCATTGCTGAGCTGCATTGCCTCAAAGAAGCTGATTAACTGTTCCAAGTTCTCTGTAAAATAGGCTCGAGAGAGCCTGGATAGAGGGCGGCAGAGACAAGGCATCTGTGGGTCTTGGCTTAGGGCCTGTTATGCAGTGAACAGGTGCTGACTGTCTCTATCACAGGAAAGAACAGCAGGGTCCTCCTAGAGTGGAAGCCCTTTGGGCTTGATGCCCCCTATTCTAAGGCCTGACCCCACCTTCGAGGGTGGTGCCTCCCTGTGGTTTCACTTTCAGCAAGAGCATCGCCCTGCTCTCTACTGGGTCTCTCCACCTTCCATCTGTTTCCTCATCGTTCTGTGCAATGTCAATCATGTACCAAGCTCCCTTTTCTCTGGTCCTTGCTGACTGAGAGAGAGAAGGATGCTGGAGCATCCTGGGCTGCTAGTGAGGAAGGAGGTTGGGCCTCACCCCTGAGCACCTTGGCCCCTAGGTAGCAAGCCCTGCTATTGCCTTGTCCCCAGCTCCTGTGCTCAGACCCAGCCCCCAACTTGCAGTCACCCCCAGTATGCCAGAAGAGCCATACGGAAGGGTGTTGGGATAATAAACTACCCACTGTTGCTCAGACAGGTAGCAACGCTTCTGTTGAGCTTCATTTGACAAGGCTTGCTGAGTGCCGCCTTGGGTGCAGAGCCCGGGAAGAATACAAGCAATGCTCCATGGCCTCATACAGGAGGTGCTTGATCCTGCATTTATTGATCCTTTATTCAGCCCACATGGTTGCCAACACTGGGAATGATCAATCTTTTCAATCCTTGCCTATCTAGTGGGTGCAAACAAACTCCAGTGTGAACTTATTATGTTTCTCAAATATTCTTGAAGTTGGTTTTATTGCCCATTTTGTGACTCCTTTCTTGGCGGATTCCCTCTTTATATTACTCCGTCCATTTACCCAGGGAGCTTTTTCTTCCTGATGGATAGTGACTGTCTTTACAGATCCTTTATGGGTAATGTAAGCTGGAAATCACCCTGCCCTGGGGTGTCTTTCCTTTTTGCTCATGCATTCTTTCATCATGCAGACATTTCACCATTTACATCCAGCTGCACCTGTCTTCAGAGCTTTGGGGGTGCAGCTCCTCTCCGAAAGCTCTTATCAGATTGATTTGTGGTGACCTATTGTTTCCCAGCTGTCAGGCTGTGAGAAACATGAGGGCAGGGGCTGCATGTTATTTTTCTGTCTCTTCGGGGACATATACGACACTGGGCATGGAGTTTTGTGTCCGGATGAGCTTTTTTCTTTTTCTGCAGATGGGTTTTGTGCCTGATGAGGGACTGAATGAAAAACCCCCTCCCCCAGTACCTCCCTGCAGACCTGGGGTCTGCAGAGCTGGGGTCTGTGGCGAGAGGGGAGTGAGTCAGGGAATGAATCATAGCCTCTTCCCTGCCTCAGCTGACATTTTGAATGCCCAAGCTGAGAAGCCCCCCTTGTTCCAGAGGGGCCTTCCGCTGGTGATCAGCCTGCGCGTGTGTGTGTACATGTGTGCTTCACGGGGGCTTTGTCATCTGAACTCTAAGTGACACCATGTTCTGTGTATGGTGGACAAACCTTCAAGAATCGGAGAGGACCTTGTCTGTGTCTGGGTGTTGGGGGCTAAAGGACCAGGGGGTGTGAAGAATCCTTGCCATGTATTACATCCACGGCTGGGCGAGGGGGCTGCAGGAACGGAGGTGGCTTTGAGGGGGGCCACAGGGATGGAGATGGCTCTGGGGGGGCATCCTTCTGAACATCCTCTGGTCTCTTGCTTTTTGGCTACCTGATGTCCTTGCTGGTCTGTGCAGCTGGGGAACAGATGCCACTGTTGCTTCTGTTTTGCTCCCAGTGGTCTGGCTTCTCCATTGTCATTTTCTGAAGCAGCAGAAAGTACCAGTAAGACGGTTAGACCCAAATAATTTGAAATGTGTGGAAAATAGTAAATATTTACCTTACCTTTTGTGGAGCAGGTTATTACCATGGAGATACTCTGCACACGGAGCTGGATGGTGGAGGGAAGCTGGCTAGGAGATCCGGGAGCCCTTGGATGTGACGCCGCCTGCGCTGGCAGGTGTGGTGCTGAGGAGGCACCCTAGGTTTTGTGCCCCAGTGTAGTGGGTGAGGCTGAGTTGGGTCCCAGTCACCTGCAGGGAGGGCACCCTTGCTCACCACGTGTGGGTGGCCCTGCCAAGCCTCTATCTGCATTACTGCTTTGGTTTTTTTTTTTTTTTTTTTTTTTTTTAGACTAGGTCTTGCTAATTTTGCCCATGGAACTGCAGGATCATGTTGCCTGGGGTACCACAGACTCAAGCAATCCCCAGCCTCAACTTTCCAGGTAGCTGGGATTACACGCGCGTGCCACCATGCCCAGCTATTTTTTGGGACTAGGTCTCTCTGTGTTGCCCCGAGTGGGGCTCGAACCACGATCCCCAGCCCCAGCTGCTTAATAGGCTGCAGCTTGCAGGCATGAGCCACCGTGCCCAGCTTGCATTACTGCTTTGAACCATCTCACCCAGAGCCATTCTCCTCTGGTTTGCTGGGGCACAGAGAGCTTAAAGCCCTTGCTCGAAGGTTCTCTGTCAATGAATGGCAGAACCCAGAGACTGGTCCTCCGGAGATGTTTCTCTCTGATTTACTCCAGAGAAAGCTAACCAGCTCCACTGGCTGGTTTTATTTTTCCCCCTCAATGTTGAAGTTGATGCTGACATTTAAAAACCATAGACTATTTCTAGCTTCTTTGAAAATGTGCTCTGGCTGCCAACTGGGGGCTGCCCTTCCCGACTGGCTGCTCGCAGTGGCTGTGGGTTTAGCTGGGGTATCGGCTTTCCAGCCGGCGCTGGGCAACCCCCTCTTGCAGCTGCAGGGACACACTGGGCATCACACACAGGGACTGTTTGAATTAATTGAGAATTGTCTGCTGAAAGCGCCTCAGCCTGTTAGAAATTATGTTTAATTTTAGCTGTTGTTTTCACTGGCCAATTAGAGCTTCTGAGATTATTTGATTTTCTGCCTGTGGTCTCACGAATTTGTGGGTGGTGGAGGGAGGATCTTCATAGCCGGAAAAGAAGGTGCAGCAAGAGATATATGTTAGTAAATTCATTCATTCATTCATTCATTCATTCATTCATTCATTCATTCATTCATTCATTCATTCATTCAGTTGTTCACTCAACACTAACACTGTTGGACTTTTAGCAAGGATTAATATTTAGTCCTTCTTTTAAGAAGCTCACAATCCAACTGGGGACACAGACCTGTGAATAGACATTATATAACAACATAGAGATGGTATGATTGGGTACATCTGTGCCATTCTGAGAGTATGTCAGAAAACATTTGTTCAGATTTTGGGCCTAGATCAAGGAAGGCTCCCAGGAAGAGGTGATATCAATTGAGATTCAAGGGTGGGTGGATACAGTCATCCAGGCAAGGAGTACTTGGGGGAAGACGGTTTTAAGCTAGGGGTTATAGCATGTGTGAAGACTGGGAGAGGAGAACATGGGCTGTGTGGGGAATGACTGAAAGTTCATGGTGACTGATGGATAGGATAGTGTGTGTGTGTGTGTGTGTGTGTGTGTGTGTGTGTGTGTGGCAGTACTGCAAGACTGGGTTGGAGGGGTTACTGAGTAGAAACTGAGTTAATTTATTTGTGAAATCAGGCAGTCTCTCCGAGCTCCTAGCATGCCCTGCTGTGCACATTGTCGGCTTGGTGGGAATGCAGGTCCCCAGGGCTCAGTAGCTCTGATCCAGGGGTGGCATTGAGAGGCTAGGGAACCCCTTTTACAGCCAACGCCAGCTTGATTTGCCTTGGTTTGATAGGTCATATCTCTCTTGGTATGACTTGAATAATTTTAGAAAGACTTTCTTACTTACTTTTGCTTGAAATTCTGCTTCTTGGAGTTGTTCCTTTTGCCCTAAGCTTGGTCTGAAGTTAGAACACAGGGGAATATTCCTGAATGCAACCTATATTCTTCAGGTTGCAAAGGAAAGGCCTGACCAGAGCACCTTAGATTGAGTGAGGATCACCTTTAAGTATGTGTGGGGGAATGGGAAGGCAGGGTAATGATCTTAATGATTACATGGTCACACCTAGACAGACTGTTCCATCACTTCTCATAGAGAGCAGTAATTGTGGACATCTGTCCATATGCTTCCCAGCTCACCAAGGCAATGTTCTTGTGTCTCTTATCCCTCTACACAGGAGAGGCCTTGGTGGGTGGGTTTGATTTGATATATATTGTGAAAAATTGATATCAGTGCACTTCATTGTGTATCTATGCATCCATGCATCCATCCATGCATCCATCCAATGCATCCAATGCATCCATCTATCCATCCATCCATCCATCCATCCATCCATCCATCCATCCATCCATCCATCCATCCATCCATCCATCCATCCATGTATCCATGCATTCATCCAATCATCCATCCATGCATCTGTCCAGTTACATAACAGATGTCAATTGAACACCTACTTACATGCCGAACACTAAGATGGATTCTGGGATTACAGCAATAAATAAGACAAACACAATCGTTACTTTCAACAATATAATCAAAGGCCTATCAGACATGCAATGTGGTGAATACCTTGGAAGGACTGAGCACATGCCTAAGTCAGACATATATGGGTGGTTGGGTAGAAGGCAGTGTCAGGGAAGACCTGCTGGGTTCATTTTTATGGCCATGGGAGCTCTTGTTAGATTCATATGACTCATATAACTCTGACAAAAAAGCCTTTCCAGGAAAAATTCTTCAGAAGGGGCAGTGGGTTTGTATACTTCCTGGCCTACCTCAGTACCCAGAGAAAGCAACCAGCATAAAGTAAAAGCTATGGCTAGACGTTTCCTCTAATGGGGGTGAGTTTACTAGCTCAATTTATGAATAGAAGAGGGAGAAAGGGTTTTGGGAGCTGTCAGTGATGTGCACACACATTCTGAGTTGATGGAATAGTCTGGGAGTTAAAGCCAGGATACCTTGGCTCGACTAAGTTGCAACTCCTATGTGTCTAGGAGTTGTTTTCTTAACTGTTCTATGCCTTAGTGTCCTCAGCTCTGAGTTGGGAATAAAATATCCTTACAGGGTTATTGTGAAGATTTAGTGGGTTGATGTAAGACACTTAGAACAAGTGGATCACAGGGTGAAGGACCATGGAGGCATGTATTACTACCACCATAGTGAAGACCTTGGAAGTGTCTTATTACCTCTCTCTCTGTCCCCTTTGCCTTGAACTATCTATGAATGACCAGGGACCTCTGGTGGAGGGGAATGGGGTAGGTGTCTGGTGATCAAGGCCAGGCAGCTGGAGCCAGGCAAGAGTTAGGCTTGATTCCTGTTGAGAGAGGATGATCAGATGGATGGAATGGGGGTGTGGGTGAATGAATGGGTTAGCAGATAGATGAAGTGGCTTGGTGTAGATTTTCCATAGAGGGTGGTATTAGCTCAAACCTTGATCTCTCTTGCATGGAGAAAATTATTGAAAGGCTTTTACTTTGAATTAGAGTTTAGTTCCCACATAGATGTCTTCTTCTCAAGTGGGACTATGAGACACTCACCTTGATTTATTGGCAGTTGTCTATTTTTGTATTTTTTAATCACCAAATATCTCTATTTTTGTCACTATGGAAACACTTCTTATAAAAAAAAAACGCACCGCATGACTAATCTAGGTAGAAAATCTCTACCTTATAGAGACTTAGACTTAACATTTAGGTGTATTATCCTGTGAAATTTTGAATTTGTAGATGTGGGTTATATCACTCATTAACAGAAACGAAATCATATCACATATTTTTTTTACAGCTTATCTCCCCCCCCCACCTGTTGTATTTTTGACTTTTGTGCACAACAGCACTTTATTTAGAGCTTCCTCTTTTTAATGGTTGCATTGTATTTCATGATGTGGTGGCCACCAAGTTATTGGTTTATATTTACATTAATTATTTGACCAATATTCTCTTGATGGACACTTGGATTGTTTACCTCCCCTATCCCCCTCTGTTACAAACAGTGCTCATTCACAGGTACTTATGTGAGGCTTTCTGTTGAAAAATTCTTAGAAGTAGGATTTTTAGGGCAAAGATGTGAACATTTCCTGTTGTTACAGATATTGCTAAATTGCTTTCCAAAAGGTTGTGCCAATTTATGCACCCACCAACAGTGCATGAAAGTGCCTCTTAGAAATGTCTTTTAAAAGATAAAATACCTATTGTGAGCCATGAAACACATTCAAATAATTGCCGGAATTCTTCCAACTGTGGCAAAAGAAACTAAAGCCCCAAAGAGGACTGAAAGGTCTTGGGAAATACGGGAACTTAATATATTAAAAGGTGACATTTTGGATCAGTGGGAAGGAATGGTTTATTTCCTAAATGGTTCTGACATAATTGGGTAGCCATGTGGAAGGAGCCCAACTTTGATACTTAACTCACATCTTATACAAAAATAAATTACAGATGGAGTAAATTACAGAGTGAAGATTTTAAAGTAAAAATAATAAGTAATAAAATATTAGAGAAAAATTAGCAGCCTATTCTTATAACCTTGAGTGAGGGAAACCCAGAGATCAGAAAGGAAAAGATTAGACTTTTTTCTTATTCATAAATGTCTCCTTTAAAAGAAGAATGTCACTAATAATCAGGGAAGTGCAAATCAAAACCACACTGAGATACCATCTTACACAAGTAAGACTGGCCCGTATTTAAAACAACAACAACAAAAAGCAGGCAACAGCAAGTGCTGGTGCAGATGTAGAGATAAAGGAGCACTCTTATACTGCTGGTGGGAGTGCAAACTGGTCCAGCCACTATGGAAAGCTGTGTGGAAGACCCTCAAAAAAATTGAAAATAGAACTACCGAAAATAGAACTACCATTCGACCCAGCAGTCCCACTACTGGGAATCTACCCAAAGGATACAAAAACACTAGTCCATAAGGAAACCTGTACATGCATATTTATTGCAGCACTATTTACAATTGCCAAGATATGGAAACAACCCAAATGCTCCAAAACTGCTGAATGGCTGAAAAAGCTGTGGTCTATGTACACAATGGAATATTATTCATCAATCAAAGAAGACAACCTTATGTCATTTGCAGCAACATAGATGGAGCTAGAAAGAATTGTGTTAGCGGAAATAAGCCATAAAGAAAAAGAAAAATATGGGATGGTCTCACTTGTATGAGGGAGTTAAGAAAACAAACAAAAAACCCAAACAAATGGAAAAAAAATTGTAAAACTGCCAACATAGAACTGAAACATAGAGCAAGAGAGGGGGGAGGAGAGAGAAAATGGGGGAGGGCACAAAAGACTGAGATCGTTCACGGGTGATAAGGTGATGGGAGAATCTCAGGGCAGACAATGATGTTTTATCTATAAATATATGTATGTATATAGACAAATGTATATGTGTAATCAATTAAAAATAAATAAATATATGAAAAGAGAAAAAATAAAAGGAGAATGTGTTCAGGAACTGCTCATTTCATTAAGAAACAGTTCAAAATAAACTCCACTAGAACACATATCGTTGTTTCTGACATGAATCAAGAAAGCAGTTTTAGGACATACACTTGTCAGGGAAACCATGGTTGGGGGTTGGGATTCTGTAGCGTTTATCCTAACTGAAACTGGAGACTAGCGAGGAGATGTGTGGCCACTACCCCTAGTAAAATCTGGAAGAGTAAAGAAAAGGGAAGGAAATGTAGTTTTCTGTTGCTTTATTTTTTATCATTTTGTGAAAGTTGAGTACCCGCCCAAAGACCAGGTGTCCCAGGAGAGAGGAGACAAAAACACCCTGTCAAAACAAGCACCTCCCCCCCCCCCCACCTCGGCAGGTCATTGTCCATCCCTTCTGTGTCTTCAGCAGGGAAGCAACTGCATCCAAGGACTCTTGGTGTTTTACTTTTAACCACCCTCCTGCTCCACCCTTCACGGGCATACTTGTCCCATCCTGACTCAGCCCTGAAGTACCTGTGCTCTGCCCTTCACACAGCCAGCCCTGGGGTCTGTGCTATGCTAGAGGACATGCAATGTCCCTTACCTCCTGAAATGCCATGATTTTGCCCCTGCAGGGCACACAGATCTTACCCCCTGGAGCAAAGGTGGTGGAGCCTTTACAAATCAAAGGTGAAACTGACTTCAGCTACTGGCTCACCTACTTTCTAGCCAAATACCTACACAAGTTCTAATCTCAATTCCCTTATGTATGAAATAGTGATGAAATGGGGAGCTTCCTAGCATCGCTCTGATGATGGTTATGATTACCGTTTAGCATGGGCTTGGCACGTAGGAAGTACTCAATAAAGGTTAGGTATTTTTGGCTGCTGTTATATCTCCTCCTTCTTCATCTTAAGTGTCTCCTTACCAATGACTGCTGAAATAGTCTGACTATTGGTGCAGGATTAGGAGGGAGAAGAGCAGTGACTCAAAGGCAAACACTGCACCCAGTCGCTTCTCTCTAAATCCTGGTTTTAGCCTCACTGCTGTGTGTGCCTCAGATAAGTCACTTAACATCTCTGTGCCTGATGCTCTTCATTTGTAAAATGAGCATAGTCATGGACTCTAACTCACAGGGTTGTTATGCGGAATAAATTAACATTAGTGCTTATATCATTGAAAAAAAGTGTCTGGACTTGGTAAAGGCTCTATCAATGTTTATTGAAATAATTGCAGACCTTGTCATTTAGGTACATCACTCACTCCCCATGGTTTACGTCCAGGATAAAGGAAACTGCTGGAAACCATGTGTGTGAGTGATGTTTCAGTGATCTGTCATTATTTGCTTGGACTCTGTCCATCTGGCTCTTAGAATCAACCCCGGCCAATCTCAAGGGAGGAGCTCTGTCTTGAGAAACTGACACCGTGAGGGCAATTTCTGAGTCTCTTTCTCTTCTTCGGTTTGATTTTCCTGAATCTTTCGCAAATGCAACTTTGGGGTAACAACAAGGGATTGTACTCTTGCTCATTTGTTTCTAGTGGTGAAGGAGGTAGTCTTCTTGCTACATGGAGGGTTTTTGTGCACTCACAGGCCTGCATTTTCTTGCTGTTTCACTAGACTATTAGTGATGAATGATCACTTATTCAGCTGGAGTTTCCTGGGCTTGGTGCTGTCACAGATTAGCAGTCTGCGTTCTCTCTCGCTACTTCCTCTCTGGTTCCACTTCCCAAAACTGAGTAGAAATCACTCCTCTCGAAGTCACCAAAAGTGAACATATTCACATGTGTTTGTTAGCACTGTCTCCCTCTGATGTGGATTTGCTCTCATTTAACCTTCACAGAAGTTCTGGGCAACTCCCCCCATTTGACAGGTGAGGACAGTGAGACCAGCACTATTGTGGATGGTTGCGGGAGTCCCTTTTCCTTTACTTTCTGCCTGCAGGCCTGGTACTCAGCAGAGACAGCCTCTGCTCTCTGCCTGTGGCTTGCTGTAGACATCGGATCTCTCTGTCTACATGCATGTTCTTCTTTTGTGCAAGAAGTGAGAGACTTAACACCCTTCCCCCAGGAGCACTCACAATCAGTAACTGATGGAGGGGAGGGTAAATCCCTCTGAGGCTTGTTTGTCCTAGAGTTTTCCAAAAAGGTCAAGATCCATTTGCTCCAAGTGGTAACACTCTTGACAAAGGATGGTAAACCACTACTTTGTAGGTCTCAGTCCTTTCCCTGTTTTCCCCACCCCTGTTCCCTGGAATCACCTCTCAAATGAACTGCTGGTACTTCACACATCATCTTTGGATCTGCTTCTGAGGTTTCCCCAAAGAGGACACCTTCCCAAGGTCCTACTTAAGTTCAATGGCTTTTTGTCTTCATCCTCCTTGTGGCATATGACACTCCTGAGGGCCGACCCTTCTTAAAGCTCTTCCTCTTTTTGGTTTCTGTCATGACTGATCTGAGTCTACTTCCAGTGCCTCCCTTTCGTTCTCATTCACTGACTCTGCTCTGTTCTTTGGTCACACAACTTTAGGTACTTCCAGTATTTGATAAATGATAGCAAACCCATCTCAAATGGTTTATGTAAAATAATAAAGGAAATGAAAACACCAACTAGAAAAGATATCTGCACCCCTAATTCTCACAGCAGCATTACTTCCAATAGCCCAAACATGGAAATACCTTAAGTGTCCATGTGTGATGAATGAATGGTATCCAGATAACTGAATATTACTTAGCCATAAACAGTGAGGAAATCCTACCATTTGTGACAACCTAGATGAACCTGGAAGGCATTATGCTTGGTGAGACAAATCTAGAGAGAGACAGACAAGTATGATGTCACTTCCATGTGGCATCTAAAATACAGCAAAGCAAAATAAAACCCAAGCCTGCCAAAAAAAAAGAAAAGAAAAGAAAAGAAATTAAAAAAAGAGGCGGACAGGATGGGAGGGGCAGAGGAAAGTGGTCAAAAGTACAAACTTCCTTTGTTGTCTCGTAAATAGTTAGTCCCAGGGGTGTAATGTGCGCCCTGATGATGGCCATTCACACTGCTGGTGATTTCTAGGGAGGTTGTTAAAAGACAGTGGATCTTGAGCGTTCTCATTACAAGGAGGAACATTTTTTGTCTTTTTTTATTGTATCAAAGGGAGATGATGAATGTTAGCTGGGCCTGTTGTGATCATCATTTCACAATATATGTAGAACAAACCATCATGCTGTGTGCCATAAGCTTTTACAGTGATGCAGACCATTTATTCCTCAATCAACCTGGAAAGATGATTGGAGCACATAATTGGGAATCTAGGGGTGCACTGGTCTCAGGAAAAGGGTCATTCCAGACGATGATCACCCTGATGACCTGCCTGCATCATAGCTCTGCTTTCCCTTTCCATTGTTTCATCCTCAGATCTTGTTTGTCCTGATGAGACAGTGGCCACTGGTCGGCCCACTCCATCTTCTGGCAGCTCAGCTCTGCTTGTGGAAGGGTGGAGTATCTTTCCTGAGCATGTGAATGACTGTTTCTAGTGTGGCTCTCGCTGGACTGCTTTGGATCATGTGTACATTCCTGAGCCAGTCCTGTGGCCGAGGGAGGCAGGATTCTCATGGGCTAGAAGGGGTCCTATACTCAGCCTGGGAACCACACTATAGTTACATCCACCAGAACCATGAGCACCAGGAGCGGGAAGAGAAGGTTTTCCAGGAAACACTGAAGAGTTCCAAGCAGGGGTGGAGGCAGGACAGGAGGAGAGCAGGTATCCACGCACCCAGTCTGCGCTCAGATCTCTGTTGTCCTCTGTTTGGAGAGTCATCTTGTTTCTGCTCTTGCTGCCATGGCAGGGTCCTGAGCGCCTGCATCTTGTCTGGCATCTGAGCTGTAGCCTTGCTTTCCGCAAGAGTTGGGCATTGCATTTGCTTGTCCCACCCACACCTGAAACTCAACACACCCTAGCTCTGACCACTTCCCACCTGCTTCCTCTTCTGTCATCCCTGCTTTAATCTGAGCTGCCCTGTGGATTCTTACCTCCCTTCTCCTCCCAGCCCAGCTTTCCATCTGCCTTTTTGCCACATGCTCGCTCTGATTTGCATGACTTTCTCTAACCCAGAATCCTTTTTGGCACAGTCGTTGGTGGGTGTGCTCCGACCTACCAACTGGACCTCAGCTCAGAAAGGCAGTCACTTCTGGGATCGCTGCCCTGATCACCCCTCTCTGCCTGTCTCTGCTAGATTCCTTTCGCCTTGGCCCTCTGGACATTTATTCTTTGCTCAGATTCGAAGGAGCTGCTCCACATCTGTTTTCATCATCAGGATGGGGCCACAGCTGCTCTGTTTGTCCTGATATTTTCAGCAGTCCAAGCACTTGCTGTCACATCTGGCCTAGTGTCTAATAAACTGGGCTTTGAATCCAGGCTCTACCCTGCCTGAGTGGTGAGAATGTGAGCAACCCCCTTCCCCTCTCCAAGCCTCAGTTTTCTTGTCTCTGAAATGGAGTTAATAGTAGTCCCTTCCTGCCTGAGCTCCCATGAGGAGCAAGCAGCCATCTCACCACAGTGCCCGCATATTGTGTCCATGGAGTCAGTGCAAACTGATCATCACTGCTCACTAGTATCACTGCTTTACCTCCCCATCCAGTGCATAGTAAACGCTCAGCCAATGACAGCTCTGACGACTAATCTAGAACAGAAGGTGAAGCATAATCAGCTCCTTGGGTAGTTGAAACTTAAACTGAAAATTAGAGAAAAGAAAGAGCCTTTGATGCTTGCTTTGCACATTGCACGGAGCTGTGATCTTCAGCTTCCTTCTGGGTGGGACGGTAGGGTCATCTGGGGGCTGGTGGCCTTCCCCCAGGTGGGGGGGCGTTGTCTTCTCTGATGACCCTAGGGTGCCCAGGAAGGTAGAGTGTCCCTGCACTTGTTTGCCTGTTTGATCTGACAAGGGTGGCCTTGCCCCTCCTGGGGAGCAGTCTCATTAAGGTTGGTGAGGGGCTGCTTTCCCACCAGTTCCAAGGGCTGCCTAGGGCTGCAACACCGGGCACTCCCCTTTTCTCGTTTGTCTCAACTAGATGTGGTTGTTCTCTACATGATGTTTCTCGCTCTTGCCAGCCATGGACTGGGTCATCCCCAGGTGTGATCTGTGCCATCCTCACTACCTCTATCACCAGGGCACCCCCTGGCCCCACTGCGCTGACTCCAGTGTGCTGTGTGACTGCCCATGCCATCTCACTTGCCGTGGGGCAGCCCTGGGCTGCTGTGGGTAGTGGTTGTGTTTTATGGCATCTGTATCCATATGATTCAATAGAATAGGGTGACCACAAACCACGAGTGGCCACTTGCATTTACATTTTCATTAATTAAAACTCAGTAAGATGAAATGATTCAGTTCTCAATCACATGAAACATCTCCAGGGGATGGTGCCATTGTTGAACATTTCTGTCATCTCAGAATATTCTGGATGGTGCTGGTCTAGCTCCAGAATTGGTCAACAGTGGTTCATGAGCCCACTGATGAATCTGTAAGCAGAATTTGACGGGAACACCGTGGTGCCTTTCTGTTCATGCGGCATCAGTCACAGCTTTTGTGTGACAAGGACACAATTCAAGAGTGGTGACAGAGACCATGTGACCCATGGTGCCTAAAATGTTTAATCTTACCTTTGAAGAAAAAGTTTGCTGACCTCTGTTCTAGTACATTCCCTGGCACTTGGTAAGTGTTCAGTAAATGCTGAATATTTATTTATATAAAATATAGCTTCAGTTCTCCAAATAATCTTTCAAGGCAACTATTGCTCTCATTTCATCTCATCTCACTGTTTCTCATCTCATGCTAGAAATGGAAAACCTCCAGTTTCGTCCACTTGTTTTATCTGGGATGGAGTTTGGCACATAATAGACAGATACATGCCCAGTGAGCAATGAGTTTGGGGATGTAATTGAGTAACACTAGGAACAGACAGAAAAATCTGGCCAACTCCAGAGCCCACTGAAGAAAGGGCCCTTTGAGGGGGAATGGCCCACTAACAAGCCATGGCTCATGGAAGTATAGCTGAAGGCGTCCATGTGCATGTTTCCTGAACCTTCCATGCTGCACTCCACCACCTCTGGAAGATGTCCAAACCCAGAGCCAGTGCCTCCCCTGTCCCTACTGCGGACAGATGTTTGTTGAGCTAGCACTTCTCTCTAGCTGCTGGCTTTAGCTGCTATGAGGCATTCTGGCATCTAAGCTTCCTTTCTTTGCTGTGACTCCACTAAGTTCAGAGGCACTTGGGCCCAAGTGGGTTGACCAACTTTGAATGGTCTCTCTCATGGCCACTGCAGCCCATGTGGTTTGAGACCAGACCCTCTGTAATTCGACCCCTTTATTACAGCAAAGCTAAGAGGGCCATGGGGGTATGTTTAGTCATAGAGCTGGGGGCTGAGGGAAACAGCACCCTGGAAGCACCTCCCCTGATGGCTGCTTGTGGATATCTGCTCAGAGGGGCTTCCCCTGGGAGTACATCGAAGGTGCATTACGTGAGTCCAGTCCACCAAGCCACAGAGTTCTGTCTCTTGCACAGACAGTGACTTTGTGGGACTCTGAGGGCTAGAGCCTGGGGCCCATCCTCACTGGCTCTTCCCTCCATCATCACACATGGAATTCCCACAAGTGTAGGGGTGGGATGACTTGGCTAGTCCGCCTTCCCCATGGGCAGTTGTGTGATCTTGGACCAGTTACTGCCCTTTCCTGTGCCTCTTCTTCCTCTTCATCACAAGAAGGGTAATGATGGAACTTAATGTATGGTTATTGTCAGGGTCAAAGGTGTCCATCTGGAGAAACATTTAGATCAGTGCTTGGCACATAGTACCTGCTCTCCACTTGATGAAGGTGATGATGATGATGATGATGATGATTCTCTCCCTCAGTATTTCATTTTTGAGAAGCAGAGGCTATGTTTTGCCTGCTTTTAATTTCCTCACAAGTTGCGGGTGTTGAGCCAGCTACAATGCTCTGGAAAGGAGCTTACATGAATGAACTCAACCAGCTGGGGTTTGCTGTTAAAGGAGAATGCCAGGTCTGAAAGAGAGGGCTACTACTCGTTGATCACATACGTATGGAGTGCAGTCAACGTGCCAGCACTGTTTTAGGCATCAGTGGGCAAGGCAGACAAAATTCCCTGCCCTCCTGGTGTTGAGCTTTTAGTGAACTCGGGCCATCTGCTCTGTGATGGACCACTGTTGCCATCACATCTGATTACTTTTGAAGAACCCAAGAGCCTAAGGAGCTGCAGCTTGCAGTCCCTGCTGTAAGACTCTCCCAGCTGCTTTGGGAGCAGGGGCTTCTCTACAGGCTGACAGTTCGGCTGATTTCAAGGTCATTGGCACATAGGGTGCCTCCTCTTGCTCTTACATGGAGGTTCTCGTGGCATTTTCTGCCCACAGTGCAGATGACACTGCTTCGCTGCAGACTGCAGGCAGCAGATTAAAATACTCCTCCCATCCTTCCTTTGCATGACAGCTGGGACGGAGCTGCAGCCCCCAAACAGCAGATGACAGGAGGCCGGAAGTGCTTCCTTGTAGCCCCCGTTGGGGGGTTCGGGCGGCAGCACGGAGAAATGCAGTGGGGTGGAGAAGCAGCCTTTGAAGCCAGAAAATTAATTATCTTTGTCGCCTGAATCTCTTAAAAGTGCAGAAAAGTCTGTGTGGGAAGGATTGGGAATAGGGTTGAAGAAATGAAATTTAGGGTGCCACGAGGGACAGTTGCTAACAGGGGAGCTTGTCAGAGAGTGTCTGGGGAGAGGCTGGGAAATGTGAGAAATAATCATGAGAATTGTCATGGAGATAGTCTGTGTTTGGTGCACGCAATGGTCCCAATGCGTGCTGTGACATGCGGTTACCTGGACGTGGGCCGTGAACCCTCTGGTTTGCTTCAGTCTCCATCACTCCCTATTGTGCTCCACCCACTTGCCTGATTCACTTATGTGACTGGTGAGTCTTCACAGGTCTTTGAGCTGTTCTTTGGAAAGCCATATGGCAGAGTGCTTGAGATGATGATTCTAGGCTCAAACCCACTGGCCTCATCAGCCTTTTATTAGCTCAGTGACTCTGCACACGTTCCTCTACCTCTGTGATTGTAGCTGTCAGGATCTTAGCTGGAGAAAGAAATCACTTGGGGTTGCTTCAGTGAAGAAAGTTTAATGGAAGGATGGTTTACCACCTCTAGGGGGAAAGAAGCAAGGGGCCGAAATAGTGTAGGGTCTTCAGAGCTGAGGAAGAAGGGGCTGCTGGCAGCAAAGGTGGTCCTGGAGGGTTGCCACTGCTTCCTAAATGGCAGCACCAAGCCTAGTGGGGAGAGACTAGCCCCACCTCTGTCTTCTCCAGTGGCTATTGGCCCTGCCCATTGACTGAACCCCCAAGGAAACCAGGAGGCAAGCTGGGCTGGGTGGTTAAACTGGTTCAGTCTCCCAGGGTGTAGATCCCTGCAGGGGGGTGGAGGTGGGGGTCTGTGAAAAATGAACCTGGGGGTGGGAGGGAGAAGGAGGGACTACCAGTGAAATGATGTCCATTTCCTTATCTGATAAGTAGAGAATAATATGGTGGTCTACCACAAAAGGTTATTGAGGGTGAAAGTTCTCAGCTATAGGCAAGGTTAAATAATAGATTCTCAGTAAATACTAAGCTTCAGTGTGGTGGGTCTCAGCTGTTTCTGGGGACTGAGTCTAGAAAAAAAGGTCCTGTGTCTTATCTTCCCATGATCTTTCATAGTCAGGACATGATCCTCTCCTCCCCCTGAAATGGGGATCTGGGGGAGATTGCTTTTCGGGGGAGGGGGGGCAGTATGAGATGGAAGTATAGTGGTTAGGAGGGCTAAGATTCATGATCTTTCATAGTCAGGACATGATCCTCTCCTCCCCCTGAAATGGGGATCTGGGGGAGATTGCTTTTTGGGGGAGGGGGGCAGTATGAGATGGAAGTATAGTGGTTAGGAGGGCTAAGATTCCGGGGCCAGGCAGCCTGGGTTCCAGTCTGTCACTTGGCTGTCAAGTTGCTTCTCATGCCTTGTTTTCCTCATCTCTGAAATGAGGATATTCCTGCCTCCTCAGGTGAGGATTAAATGAGTTAATTTATGTAAAGAGCTTAGAACAGTGTAGCACATAGTAAGCAATAAAAAGATAGGAACCATTGTTGCTTTAGATGCTTAGAACCATTTCTTCTCCTTCCTCCTCCTCACTACCACCACCATCGTGGCTCCACCACTACCACCAACCATCATGGGACCACTCCCAGCAAAACTGACCCATTGTCAGTAGAAAATCCCTGCTGGATAGAGTCCATCCCACCAGCCCTCAGAGGAACTTCATTGATCATACCATTATCTTCTCATCCTCCCACAGACATGATATTTCAGGGAGTGATTGATGGGTGTGTGTGTGTGTATACGTGGGGAGGGGTGGGCTTGTGCCTGACGCCGGGACACAGCGCTTTGTTATGCAGAATAACTTGCCTGTCATCCCACCACAGGTCCCTTCCTTGAAAAGTTCCAGGCTATTTTTGAGCTCTCATGGCTCACATGATCCTTTCTACATCATGTCAATGCCAGAACAGAAACATCGAAACCTTTTGGCAGAGTATAAAGCAGAGAGATTTCAAAGTGCATGGAGGATGAGTGTTGCTCAAATGACAGGGTATTAAGACGTGATGAGAATGCGGAGTCTCGAGATGGCAGGCAGCTTGTGTGTTCCTATTTAGACCTTGTTGAGTTTCTTGGGAAATCAGTGGAGGTGCCAAAGGTTACAGTCATTCCTAAGAAGGCATCAAAGGGTGGGAACACCCCTTGACTCTTCCGCATATACACACACACTGCAGCATCGACAAAGGATGCCTAGAGTGGAGTGGGTGGCTGCCCCAGGGCCTCTTGGGCCCCAAGGCAGAGGATTCTGTAGCTAGAAGCACCTGGCAAGGGCAGGAAGGAAACAGGTTGGTGCTGGCTGCCTGAGAGGTTTGGAGCTTTGCTGCTGATGCAAAGCTGCAAACTGGAGGCAAATTGTGTGTGTGAAGATGTGGATCTAAGAGTGAAGGTGCCAAATGCTCAACTTTTGCTCAATTATTTACCCTTCCTGTTCTTCTCTGAAGGACAAAGTATGACTGTGGGGCCTGGTAGACCTGAGCTTAAATCCCTTTTCTGCCTCTTATTAGCTCTTTAATCTTCTGTGAGTAGCTTTCAGGTTTGAAGAGACTGTCTGAGTCACCCACTCCTTATTCGAAGGGAATTATTGCAGCCCTTACAGGATCAGAGATCATGGTGTTACAGCACCCCTGCGGCTCAAAAACTGTTGAACTGCTCAGTTGGGTAAAATTCTTACAATAGTCCCGAGGGGAGCACAGATATTTGCACAAATGAGGAGACTGATGCACAGAGTGGCTTGTGCACATCCTACAAGGGGTGAGTGCTGGAGCCAGAGTCTTTGCACACACATCTGAGGGAGGCAGTATGGGGTAGTGGTTATGGTTGGGCCAACCTCTGCTGTCCCTTGGATACATTTTCCAGACCTCTGTCCATCCTAGTTTTCCTTACATGTAAAGTTGGGAATAATATCAGACTTACTTTCCATGGTTGTTGGAGAGTTACATGGACTAATCTGTTAAATGCTTAGCAAGTGCTTGGGATAGAGTAAGTACCCAGCAAAACAGCAGCTGCTCTTGTTACTCCTGGTCTTATTACTAGTAGCAGTGATTGTAGGAGTCAGTGATGTCATTGCCACGACAGCAGTTGCAATGGGAGTATGGTTCCAGCACCCAGCACTCTTGTTGGTTATGATTGTTGATCTTGGAACATTTCAGATCTTCCTTTGCTCTTTCCCTTCCCTTCTCTGAGGCTGAACAATATCATTTATTCTCCATGCAGCATCTTCTATAAGCCCGTATTTTTAGCCCTTCTCTGCCTTGTATTCAAGGAGCTGGACCCCTGGGAGTGGGATCTCCTGGATCCCTTGTTGACTGGCTTCTGTTTAGTTAGGAGTGGAAGATAGCAGCAGAGACCACAGGGCAGGAAGAGAAGGTTTGGGATGTTCCTGTCAGCTCCCTCTCTCTAACATTCTTCTGGCATGTGGTTCTTGGCAGGTGGACCTTCCTCCTTGG
The DNA here is from genome assembly GCA_004024945.1 of Uropsilus gracilis. Lineage (NCBI taxonomy): Eukaryota > Metazoa > Chordata > Mammalia > Eulipotyphla > Talpidae > Uropsilus > Uropsilus gracilis. The sequence continues at coordinate 31,587 of PVHY01005780.1, read as the reverse complement.
TCCCACCTCTCATTGGGCTCTGGTTAGTTTACTTCATTCAGTTATACCTGTAACCCAAGGTGTGGTAGCAATTTCCACAGCTGTGAGTGTCTTTAATTCAATACCTAGAGTAAATTCCATCTCTGCTAATACCCCAATGAACACTAGTGCAGAATCATATGGTGGGTTGTTTGCACTCTGAAAAGTGAGGGTACAATCACTTTGGAAAACAGAGACAATTTCTTATAAAGCTAAACATGGAGTTATCACATGCCTAACATTTCACCCCTAGATGTGTACCAAAACAAGTTAAATTATATGTCCACATAAAGATAACTAAAAGACTATTCATAGCAGTTTTAGTCATCATACCCAGAAACTGGAAAACGGCTATATATTGATCAACAGATGGAAGGATGTACGAACCTTGAAATAACTATATAATGGAATACTACTCAGCAGCAAAAAAGTCAATGATGGATGCTGACAACTACTTTACTCATTATTAATCATCAAAATACTTTGAGTAAAAGGAAGTACCACAGGATAATACATCATTGATGGTTTAATTGATCTGTAGTAGCCAAGAGCAGGTCAGTGGTTGCTAAGGACAGGGGCTGTGCAAGAGGCTTAACTAAAAGAAAGAGTACAAGGTAACTTTTGGGGTGATACAAATGTTCCATATCTTGATTGTGATGACAATTTTTGTGGTATACCACATCTTTCAACACTCAGCAAGCTGTACATCTAGGATGGCTTATTTCTTGTGTTAAATTATACTTCATGAAGTTGATTAAAATTTATATTTATTTTTAAAGACATCAGGGAGATAGAATTAAAAAAGAAGACCAAGGCCTCAGGGTCCTTCCCATCAGAGATAACCACGGCAATCTGTTTCATATCTTTCTTTCTCATTGTTTTTCTATACTTAAATTTTCCACTCTCAACTGTCTTATTCAGATGAAAAAGGACGCTAATGGAAAGTCTCCATCATAGGGACATTTGTGCCACCACTTACTGAGCCTCAGGGCGCCTGGAATGTTAGCAAGAGGGTTTTGTTCTGTAGACTCAAACATATTGGGAGGAAGTGAAAATGATTAGACTGGTGAAAGGAAGAGACTGGGGGTGCGGGTGGGGATGACTGTTGACTTTAAATCTCAACCCATCAGTCAGTTAAATATTATCGAGCCCCTGTTGTGTGCTGCTGGATTCTACCAGGGCTATGATAGTAAACAAGACATAGGGTTCATCTGCTTGGAAAGAGTTAATGTGTGGGAGGGGCGTATTATTATTAGAAATAATGGGAACAACAATTGTGTTGCTACTACTTATGATGAACCTACTGCGTGCCAGTTAGTATGTGAAGGTTTTTTTTTATGTTAAGATTTTTAGTGTGTTGTTGCATTTAATTTCCTAGCAACCCTATGTGTAAGGCAGTCTTTTGATCCCATCTTATTTTTGAAAGTAATGAAGTGTCTTAGAGAGGTTAAGTCAAATGGGATCATATTGTCAGAAGGTTAACCTGGAAAAGTGGATCAGGGAAGACTCTTCAAGGAGATGGTATTTAATCTGAAATCTGCAGGATGACAGGAGTTAGGTAAACAAGTTGTCAGCTTCAGAGACCACAGACTGTGGCTATTTTTTCACAGAGAGCAATAGGTTGGTTTTGAGTGGTAATTGGGGGTTAGATTGGGCAGATGGATGATTGGAAATGAGTAGTTGTGGGAGGGAGCGTCCAGAGTGAAAGATTCAAGCACATCCTAAGGGAGGAAACATCAAGTATGACACAAGAACTTGGTTTTGGTATATGTACAGTTTGATCTCCAAATGGAGGTGCTGGGAAAGTAGCTACATAGATGGACGAGGGGCTCAGGGGGAGCTCTGAGCTTGGAAGCACATGTATGGTATAAAATCTCATGGACACAGTATATGAAGTCTCTGGGTCCACAAGATGACCTGGGGAATGTCCGCAGGGAAGAGATCAGCACCTGGGACAGAGCCTTGAGAAGTTCCCAGTAGGTGAGGACAGGGAGGAACATGACAAGGGGAGGCATAGGAGGAAGGGGCAGCAGAGGATACGGTTGGGAAGTTACTGGCTTCTGTGCACTGTAGAACTTTTTGTTGTTAGAGTTGTCCTTAGGAAGTGGAGAGCAGTGAGTGTGCATTGGGGAACTTGGTGACCATCTAAGGGATGTTGTAGAAGGGACATTTGCATCATAGTGGGGGAGATCAGATGTTTTTGAAGTTAATTCTTTGTAAGCAACTTGAATTAGCTCTAATTCTTAGGGAAATATTGATCAGAAGGGTAGGGGTACCACATACATGTAGTGCCAGGCCTTAGAGGCATCCAGAAAAGCTCTTGGATTTAAGTGGCAGGAACTAAGGTATCATCTCTACTTGATAACTCTGGATTCAAGAATTCTTTTCCTGGGAGAAAGGGTGTGACTGACCCAACTTGCATCATGCGTCCACCCTGTGGTCAGTGGAGGACTGGGCAGCTTGACCGATGGGGCCACCATAACTGTGTGCTATGGAGGAAGGTTGGTTTCCCAAGAGAAAAATCACCAGGCCAGTTACCATTCCAAAGGGTTGGGGTGGATGCTGGGCAGGTGAAGCTATAGATGGCCTCTCTAGTCTCCATGGGCTTCTTTGATTTGGTGGCTTTTGCGATAGCCACATAGCAGGCAACTCCACCTTGGAGGGCTTTTCTTGTCTCTCTTGCAAGAGGATTAAGTTTTCCCTGTTTGCTTTGTAGAATGAGTTGGGAGCCTGCAATTGACATGAGTTTCTCTTTGGGCTTCGGACCATTGAGCTCCGGAGGCCATTTGTTGGCTGTGGCTCATTGTCATATCAGGAGTGAACTTGACCTTGTGGCTGTGCATCTTGATTTTCAGCAGCTTGAAGAGGCGCTTCTAGGAGGCAGATGGTGTCAGTCATGGTTGTAGTAACATATCCATCCTGCAAACATGTAGTTAAAAGAAGCCCGAGCAGTCAGTACCCATGGACATAGGAAACCTGTCACATCTTGTCTCCCTTGGCATTTTCTCTGGCCTGAGAAAACTCCTAGGTCCAGTTGTCTTCACCAGAAGCTGAGATAGAGGAATTTAGGGACTGATCAAACACCACATCCAGCTTTCCTCAGCTCACCAATATTGACTGGTTGAATTGAGCGATTCAACCCGACTCCTAAATGCAAAAGAAGAGATTTATTTATAGGAACACACGAAACCCAGGAGAAAAAAGGGGTCCTTTGACTTCTCACCTTTGGTTTATTAGCTCGAAGCCCTTTGGTTTCAAGAAACAAAAACCATTCCAAGCTAGTTTGGACAAGAGAGATTTGTTGACTTATATAGAAAAGCCAGGGGGTTCTCCCTTCAAGCCTGGCTGGAGCCACGTGCGCATATGTCACCATCACATAGTCCCTGGCTCTGCTCTTCTCCTTGTGGGTTTCGTTCTGAGAATAACTTTTTCTTTGTGATAATAAAGGTAGTCAATACAGAGTCATCCCTCACCAGCTTAGCAGTTCTGCTGGGAAAAACAATCCTCTTCCTAGCAACTCCCAGTAACCAAGCAGAAGTCTTGATTCTCACTGGTTCACTTATTCAGCCACTTGCCCATACCTGAAACTACACGTGGCCTGGGTCCATGCTGGGAGCAGGGGATATGGGCAGCTCTGTGGGCTCTCAGGAGCTGGGAATCAGTGAGGGGCGGTTACTCCAAGGAAAAGGATGGATGCTGGTCAGGCAGAAACAAGAGATGTTCCCACACTTGGTCTTGGGTTTGTCTTGGCCCCTGGTCTGGGCCTTCTAGGGCTGCATAAGACTGGTGGGTGATGGGATAACGTTTCTTCTTAGTTGTTATGTCCTGTTGCTCCTACCTTTGGGGGTCTGATCAGAAGGGAAAGGTCAAGAGCACTTTGTATGCATCATCCAAAGATGCAGCTGTTGCCAGCAGCTGTCCTGGCTGGGGGCCTGTCTTTTCTGGGTGGGTAGAGCAGAGGTGGGCATCAGGTAAGGGAAGACTTACTTCTCTTAGCTTGATCTACTTCCGAGGCCTGTTCCTTTACCTCTGTGTCCTTGTGTATCTCTTGTTGCCTCACCTGTTTTATCTTACATAGTTATATAAATTTGGTCACATGTTGATCAAAAGAGCATGGGCACCACATGCACACCTCTTGTATTTAAGTGGCAGGAACTAAAGGAGCATCTTTACATGGTAAAGTTCGATGCAAAATGCCCCTTGTCTGCTATAGCTGCCCACTGCAAAGGTATTGCTTTTGGGGCTTTCTCCCTTTAGTACTGGGCTTCATTTGATAAACAAATGGAGTCTTCTCTCTTCCTCTTTTCTTACAGGAGGAATTTATCATCATCAGAACTTTAAGACTTCCCTTGCTGGTCAGTGGGAGAAAGTCCACCCAGAGTATGGGATAATTGCAGCTGTGGAGACAGAATCAGCTCCTTCTCTACCTAGCAAGATGGAATGAGGCTCCGATGTATTAGTTTGGGAAAGGATAGAGTGGAAGAGTGTGCAAAGAGCAATATTCGTCACCATGCAGGTCACTGGGAAAGCTTTTTAACCTGCCCTCAGTCTCTCCGCCCTACCCCCCCCCCCCATTAATCTGAATCTCTGGGGGGTAGTACCTGAGTACTGATTTGTTCTGAATGGTCCCAGGTGACCTAGTATTCTTCCAGTACAGAGAGCTAGTGGTATAGAATTGTGGCAAATGTTGAAAAGAAAGGGACATAGTGAGAAAAACCAAGAAGGAGAAATGAATGTCTCACGCCATATATAGGTTAGACTCACACCTTTGCTGACAACCATGCGGAGGCTCCATCTAGAAGGGGATGCAAGAAACTGGAAAGCTTAGTCCCCTGTATTGGGGTGAGTGCTTTTTCCCATCCGTGAGCTTGTTTGCAATAGTCACATTTTTAAGACATAAAGAAGCATGAGCATGCTTTTTAAAAGACATTCTCACTGACACTCAACGTCGACCACATAGGGCTGTGAGACGACCCTCCTGAGACTCCGGCAGCTTGTCTGCATCGGGGCCAGCCACCCACAGACACACACATCACACCCCATCGCCCCTGGCCACAGCTGCCTTCCTCCTGACTCAGCCGTGGTGAGCCATTTCTGAGCGTGGGAGTCACCAAACGAGCACAGTCATTCATTGATTCAGTCACTGTTAGCGCATTCATTCATGTTTTCACAAAGGCCTAGAAGTGAGGTGAGCACAGGCCAGCCTCATTCACCTGGTCTCATCCTCACGGTCATCTGTGCAGTAGGTGATCTCATCCCCATTTTTCTGTGGTTGGGGGGGGTATTTCAGCCGAGAGATACTAGGTTACGCAGGTGGATGCATTGAGCCGGGATGACCAGCTAACGCGAAGTCTGTAGACTGGTGGGACTCAGATGTCTTTGGAAGAGATTTAGGAAAATCCTGTCTGGCAGAACTGGACCTGCCACCCAGCTCAGCCTGGCTACTGGCTTCCCTGCTGCGCCACACCAGGCTTCATCTCTGAGACGCAAAACCAGGCCCTGGAGGCACTTGGGTCTGCAGCCCCTCCCTCATGATGGGCAGGGTGAGCCAATTGTTATCTTTCCCACGGGGCTGCCAAGCTGAATTATCCTCTGGAACACGCCATTGCTGTTTCGATCTGGCCCTGAGTCTGCTGGTCGGAGAACTAGGCTCCATGCCTTACATTTCCTTTGTGAACGGCCTCTGATGGGCTTGGCAGGGATGTGTTTGTGGAAAATTCGCACAGCAGAGAATGAGTAAAATATATTACAGCCTGGCAGAAGTGTGGGCCAGTGGAGTGAGAAGAGATGAGTTAAACTAGATGGTGATTCGGCTGTGGACAGATGCCAGGCTAAGGGATTTGAACTTTGGCCTTTTGGCCGGTGCTCCCCAATAAGACTTCCTGTGGCAATGCCCGGCCTCATGTCATCTAGACACATGCCACTGTTAAGCCCTTGGAATGTAGCCAGTGTGAATGAGGAACTGAATTGTAAGTTGGAGTTGTTTAAGTTGACCCTGCTCCATCTGCCTAGGGCCACCATATTGGACCATGTAGCTATAAGCAGCAGGGGGCCAGTGGAGGTGTTGGAGTGGAAAAGTCATGGAAAAGCTGAATTCTCAGAGGATGAATTTTCCAGGAGTGTGTAGACTGCAGGAGATGAAGGGAAGTAGGTAGGGATTATACTGACAATATCTCACATCTGTTTGATGCCTACCATGTCCACCAATCCCACTAGCAGTACTGTTATTTCTGTTTTAGACCAGGGAACCAAGACAGAGCAAGGCCAGTGGATTTCAAAGCCACGGAGCTAATAACTGGTATCTGGTATAGAAACCAGCATCTTGGCTGCAGAGCTTAGGATGTACTTGGCCCCACCCCGCCCCTGGCAGTAAATGAAATCTCATTGAGACCTGACTTGGTGCCCGCCACTGTGTCTTCATACCCAACCTCTCACTTATATTTCATGGCAATCGTGTGACTTTGGTGGTCTCTTATCTCTTTCATGGTGGAAAATTTGGTTGTTCGAGGTGTGATATCGAGGTAAAGGCATCAGTTTCTGGGGGAGACCAGTGAAGGTTCCATTGCAAAATTCCATCCACGAGCTGCGGAGAGCAAGTCAGGGTGAAAACAGCGGGGACTGTACAGGAGGATGTGGTCTAGAAGATGTTGCAAGGGAAGAATCAGTAGGCTTTAGCTACTGACTGGATGGCGGGGGTGAGGGAAGCGGGGGAGGATTTCTTCTGGAACACTGAGATGAATGGCAAACACAAATGCAACTCCATCTTGTGAGTTGAGAGAGTGGGCTCAATAGGAAGACAATGCTGACTTCCAAATCGAAGCATCGCCAGCAACTAGCTGGTGCCACTGGGCACCAGCTTCCCTAGGCACCAGCCTCCCATCCCTACAGTGTGATTCTGCCACATCCTCAGGCCCTTGAAGAGGCTGGGAGAAATCATAGCTAAACGCTCAAGCAGCATGGTCATGTTCTCACTCTTCTCAAAGCCAGTGGGTCAGGTGTTGGGTGTAGTGAGCAGGTCTTTCTTCTTTTGATCTCGGAGATCTTCCAGGAAAGCATTTGGGGGAGTCCCTCCTCCTCATGGACGGTAGCCAGAGTTTCATGCCGGTGAGCTGGCTTTGACCTCGGAGGAAATGGTGTTCTTCCCCAGACTTTGCAAAGCAAAGTTGTGCCTGTGGGTGGCTCCAACTTGAATGTGCCTCTCACCAAGCTCTCTGCCTTTGGGCCATCTTGCTGCGTCTTCACAGCTACCTTCTAAGAGCAGGTGCTTTGATGTCCTCATTATGGAGAAGGAAGCCAAGACTCAGAGAGGTGCAGTGATTGGGCTCATATTCTGCGTGCGGGTTGTCCCAGGAGGATGCAGACCCAGCATCCTGGTCTGTAACTCTTGACTCTAGGGACCTGGTGTCTCATCCTCACAGTCATCTGTGCAGTAGGTGATCTCATCCCCATTTTCCTGTGGTTGGGGGGGGTAGACTTCCCCCAGGAGACCTGGCTGTACAGGGGCCTCCTAAGAGAGATGAGAACTGGAGAAAGGGCTACTGGCCCTTCTCTTCCTTCTCCCACCACAGATATCTGTATCTGCTGCTAATATGATAAATTCTATCACAGGTGGATGGTGGCCTAGGAACAAAGACTGTCTCCCACAGATGTCAGTACTTCACACTCCAGTAAGGAAAGGGTAAAAGAAGCGTCTCAACTCCAAAGAGAAAAATGATAATTCTGAGGAATTCATCTTGATTTAGTCTTTGGAAGCAAGGAATAAAGGATAGCGGTTGTACTTGGGGATCTTGTGCTGTCATGTGAGAAGTTGAAGTCCCAATGCTTCTTTGGGGAAGATACTCCAGAGACGTTCCCAGGGGTCTTCGGCTGTAGCCAGACTGCTGTGTGTCAACCAGGTGTTTCTGACCCTTGGTTGGTAAATTAGTTTCCTGTTTCTGCTGTAACCACGTGACACATTTAATGCCTTCAGATGAAGCAAATGTATTCTGTTATAATTCTAGGGCTTAGAAGTCCAAAAGGGTGTTTTATGGGACAGAAATCAAGGTCTCAGTGGGTTTGCATTCCTTCTGGAAGCTCCAGGGGGTGACTGGTTCTTGCCTTCCCGATCTCTAGAGGCCACCCACATTTCTGGGCCTGTGTTCCCCTGGAGCAGAGTAATCACTCCAGCTTCTGTAGTCACATCTCTTCTGACTCTAACATCTCTGCCTCCTTCTGATAAGGGCCCTCCTGATGACATTGACTCCATCCAGGAGAACCCACCATTATCTCCCATCTCGAGAACCTTCATTTCCGTGCACCTGCAAAGTCCGTTTTGCCATGTAAGGTGACAGTCACCGATTCCAGGGATGACAACATGATCCCTGGGAGGGCGAAGGGAAGCACTGTGCCTGCAAAGCAAAGCTGTGACCTTCATGATGTCTCCTGTCAGAAGGAAGCGGTGGTGGTGGATGGAGCTGGGGACCTGCCTCTCGTTCTGAGTTGGAGTTGAGTAGCAACTTCCCCATTTAAAGAGATGATGCCTGCATTCTTTCAGCCAGGCTGCAGACTTCTTTGCCTCCCTGGCCCCAAGCCATTTGGACTTGAGACCTCCTTGTGTGTTCCCTTAATGCCTGACTGCAGGCTGAACTCAGGGCTGGAGGCTGGGAATTTTCACTTCTGCAGAGCAAGGGGTTATTGAATCAACCATCAGTCGTCTAGGAATTCTTGGCTTTTCCCAGGTACCTGTTTAAAAGTAGGGCCTGGTACATGTTTCAGCAGCTCTGTAACCGTTGTTGCTTATTTAAGGGAAGCTGATTTTACCGGGAATTTGCCAAACAGAAATGAGGGGGTGTTTATTTGTATCACAAAAGGATTTAGTTTGTTTCTTTAAATAGCAGCCTTCTTTAAAATGTTTTAGTTAATGGGAAATTGATTCGCACAACTTTTCAGAAACACATGGTGGAAAGGAAATACCTGTGCCAGAAACTCACCACGTCCCCACGTCTGTCCTGGCTTCTCTGCAGAGCGTGCTAGATGCAGTCAGGGTGCCCAGCATACTCCGTCCACCTTGGTGGGGTGGGTAATTGGTTTTTGTGCTGCTTGGAAGGCTACCTGAAGAGGCCTGTCCATGACCCGTGTCTCAGAGGCACTACCCAGGGAGGAGGGCTGTGGGAGGCTAGCCTTGGCTGCCTCTGCCCTGGAACTGGCTGTTAGTCCTTTTTTTCCCTCTGGCCAAGGATCTCCCTTCTTTCGTTCATTCTCTCACCAAACATATTACATAAATACCTGGGATGCACCAGAATTGTGGCTTACAGTGGAAAGCTGGAGAGATGCCCCCTCCCCTGTCCCAAAGTGAGAAAGGTGAAGAACATCCCTGATAGTTTGAGTGTTTTAAAGGGAAGTTCTAGACTGAAGTGACTACTTGTGAGTGAGGGGGGGCAGGGTGGAGCAACTTTCCTAAACAGTTCTGGGTCAAGGAAGAAATTAAAACCCTAATAATAGACCACTTAGAAACTTAAAATAGTGACGGGGCTAAATATAAAGTGTAGGGTGCAGCCAAAACTGTACTTTAAAGGAAGTTTTTAGCCTTAAAAATCTTTAAATTTTTAATGCTGAGACATGGGAATAAATGGACTGAGCTGCACATCTGAGATGCTTTAAAGTGAAAAATAAGAAAGAGTGGCAGGTATTTGCTAAGCACCACTATGTGCTGAGCACAGCTCTGGGTGTGCAGCTCATTTAATTCTGACCTCACCACCTTGATATGGCTAATATTATTATCACTGTCAATTTTTCAGAAAGGAAATTGAAGCACAGGGAGATAAGATAATGCACCTAGGGATTATAGTGTACAGATGATGAATGCAGAATTCAAAGCTAGCCACCTGACTCTAGAATAACACTCCTAGCCAAGAGCACAAATACAAATTGGTAGTACAAATAAAAGCAAAAGTAGCAATTAGTAAAGTTGGAAAACGTCTCAATAGGATGGATAAATATATCCATGATTTGCTTCTTTAAAATGAGAAAAAAGAACAGAAAAACAAACAAACCAAACAGCAACAAAGAAGACAAGTCTCTATGGAAATAATTAAAAAAGAAACTACCTAGCAATGCAATGAAGAGAAAGGAGAAGAGACAACTCATCAGCCCAGTGATATTGTAAAGACAGGCTAAGTGATATTGTAAAGACAGGCTAAGGGTTCATGGGTGACAAGATGGTGGGAGAGCCTCAGGGTAGACAATGATGTAGAATTATATATGCATACAATTGAAAAAAATTTTTTAAATTAAAAGAAACAGGACTTCAAAAAAATATCTGCAATAACCAGTAGTGAATACCTAGGGAAATCATTGGGACACCAAATTAAATAAAAGACAGTATCAACAAGATGTACAAGTGAAAACCACCTCATTTTGATTGCTACAAGTATAAACTGGAACAACCCTTTACAATTTTTTTTATTAAATTAAATAGTGTTTAAAATGTTCACTGAATACGCAACTGCCCGAGCAATTTGACTTCTGAAAATTAACTTAAATGTGAAATATGGACAAAATTCACATCTTGGTCTGTAAATTTCTATACATACTCATCATCCCTCTTAAAAACCACACAAATTCCCACTTCTGCTCCCCTTCCCCCCACTAATAGAGTTACTAGAGACAAATGTAATAGTCCATAATTTAAAAAAGTAGAAAGACAGGCTAAAAGGAATACTATGGACAACTTCCAAGAAAAACCAAAGGTTCCAAAGTTAGTCTGAGTTGAGTGAGGAAGTGAGGAAGCGGGTGAAAGCTCAAAATGAAACTGGACTCTGTGATACTATCTCTTCCACATTGTTCTGAAGATATGCTCGGAGGAGGAAAGAGGCAGATTCAGCAGAAAGGAAAAGAAAGGAAAAAAATATATATGCAAATTTTTAAGAGACTAAGTCTCGCTATGTTGCCCAGAGTTGTCTCGAACTGCGGACTCAAGTGACCCCTAGCCTCAGCCTCCCAGGTAGCTGGGATTACAGGTGTGTATCACCACGTCCGGCTGAGAAGAAGAAAACATTAAGTGGGATAAATTATTCTCTCCACGGAAAATTCAAGGCAAGCAACTGGAAACTCTCCGAAACTATTACAAGTTTAAAAATGCTTACAAATAAAAGTGCCAAGAATTTATGGTTTTTCTATTTGTGGACAATCATGGATTGGAAAATAAAATGGAAAAAAATGTCCAAATCACAAGCGTGTAGAAGAAAACTCCCTCAGATAATACTAAGTGAGAAATGTGCAAAATCTCTGGAGAAAATGAGACTGTCTGGAATCATGAAATGGAAGCTAAACCAAGGGACACCTTTCCTGAGAAACCCACTGTTGTCCAAGTGTCCGTTATCCTGAATTTGCTTTCTAAATTAAGATCATTTCAGTTAAAGTCCAAGTAAAAAAAAGGGGGGGGAGGGGGTTGCTAAATACAATTACAATAAAAATTCTATTAGTCTTTTTAAAAACTGGAAAAACTGATTCTAAAGTTCACTTGGAAGAATAAACATGCAGTGATTGCCAAGAAAATGTTGCAAATAAGGATAATGAGGAAAGACTTGCCCTGCCAAGATATAGCATATTATAAAGCTTCTATAATTAAAACCCCTCACTGCTCCACTACAAGACAGATCAGTGGAACAGAACAGAAGGCCTAAAGACAGGCTCCAGCGTATGCAATTATTTAGCGGATAATAAAGTTGGCATTTGAAATCAGTGGGGAAGGGATGAATTATTCAATAAAGATGCTGGGACAATTGATTACCTATTTGGGGAAAAAATGGCAAATTAGATTCCCATGTCATATCAGAACCCAAGAAATTGCAAATGAATTAAAGAGTTTAAAGTGCAAATGATGCCATAGGAAAGTCAACAAAATAAGACTAGTATTAATATGACCTGGGACATGAGGGGAAACTTGTTGGATAAAGTTCTCTTGGTCCATTTTCTCTTAGAGCAGTTTGAAAGTTAAACATATTTCTGTTCTTTATTCTGATTTGTTATACACATTTGAGCTTAGAATCTTTTAGATGTAATTTCTCCATATCTATAATAATCTCTTGAAGAAGAAGATGCTGCACATTAAAATTTTGCAGCTTGTCCCACCCCCAATCTCCATTTCTGATGGTTTAGATTCCTCCCTCCCTCCTTCTTGTGTCACTGTTTGTACACCCCTTTAATTAAATTTGCTGTTGTTTTGTGGGGTATGTACAGCTGTCAATGACAGATCGCATAAGATGGTGATCTCTGTGTATAGTCTGGACAAATTCACTCTTTGTATTGTGCATTTGACTCTATCATAGAGAATAGTTTAGCTGCCCTAAAAATCTCTGCTGTTCTTTTGCAGTTTATTTGTTGAAGGAATTATTTGTTCATCTTATAGATATTTTCAGATTTTGGTGTATTTTTGTTATTTTTCTGATTGCCTCCCTATGTCATTAATACATCCCCCTGTCACCTGTATTTTTGGTGACTGGGTACTTGCATCAAGATGCTAGAACTGATTTAGAGGATCTCAGTAAAAGCAGGTGGTGGAAGGTGTTTTGGCAAGAGCAGGTGAAGGTACTTAGTACCTTCCTCAACTTGCAGGCAGTGCCTTCTGTGGTGTTGATAACCAGTGAGGATCAGATTCACGATGTCAAGGTCACCTTGAGGTTTTCTCTTCTCTTTCTTTATATAGAAACTGTCCTTTAGGATATATTGGTTCTGAAACCTAGAGTTTGTGAAAGTAGATTCAAACAAATCTGTAAAAAAGACATGAAGACCTCAACATCAATTCTATTTTGTACATATTCTCAGACTGCCCCTCTGTCCATATGGTGCAGCGCCCAAATAGTGGAGTCTTATCATAGATGCTTCTAGTTATACAAATTTAAACACACGTACATCTGCATGTGTGTCCAAGTTAATGAAGAGACATTGTGAACATTGCAGCCTATTTCTTCCATTTCATGGGCTCTTCTCCTGGGTGGGAGTGTGTGATGTCCTGCTCACTCTGTTTCTGACTGCCCTTCATCTCACACTCATCCCACAAGTGCGATTCCCGTGTTGAGATATTCCTGTTTCTTGTGCCTTATGAACCTAAATACAAGCCAACTACACTATGTGGTGCCTTCCTAAGAAAAAACATTCTCTTTCCAAACTAAAGACCTGAGACTTAGGCTGAGTCAAGGGCATGCTATTTGAGCACAGGTGATCTTGGGAAGCTAGTTCATTTTAGAAGCTGAAACAATTTGCAAGATGGAACATCAGTGTAGCCAAGAGCTTGACTTCAGTAGGGACAAGGGGCAGACTCGCAGTCATTGTTTATGTGGGTAAAAGCCTTTACTTGTCATGGAGTCTGAATTTAATGACCTCTCCCTTCCCTCTCTTCCTCTTCTCCACATTCCTCCTCCCTTCCTCCCACCCTTATTTTCTCTTTTGCAGTCTGCTGTTTTGTCGTGCACAAGCGGTGCCATGAATTTGTCACTTTCTCCTGCCCAGGCGCTGACAAGGGCCCAGCCTCTGATGTAAGTAACAGTCAATTCTCTCTGTCCATGATCAGTGCATCCTTTTGGGTAAATGTGAGTGTGTAGACATAGACAAAAAAGAAAAAAATCATTGTTTTCCTCCAAGGCACTGGGTAGTCCCTGTGTTCTCTGAGACCTTCTCCCTTGTTTTTCATTTCCATGGACAAAACCCCAAAAAGAACATTCTGAGAGTGAGTGCAGGTACACAAGAAACCAGCAGGTCCCTACTAAGATTCTGCTGAAAGCATGGATCTCTATGACTGGGGCCTGGAGAACGGTAGCACAGGCTCAGTTGCTACCACTGCCGTGCAAAGGTCCTTGGCGTTGGATGCTAGCATGCCTTTGAGAGCTGTGTAAGGAAATTCTTGGGCTTATCCTGCCACTATGCGCCCCAAAGTTTAACTGCTGTTGGAGGAACAATGGGCTCCTACCAGTAAAACAAGCAAGTATGGATTGGAAAAATATACCTAGCCATGGTTTTGCCTTGAAGGTAGGGAAAATTCTCTGCTTTTGTAAAAGTATTTAGATAAATAAGAGGTAATGAATTAAATAAAAGATTGAAAGTGACAATATGGTTGCTATATGGCAATGATAAATACTGGTACAAGTTTGTCCAAATTTGGGGGTACATTGTCGATGATCCACCCAACGACTATTTAGACCTGACTGTTTTCCTTCTGGAAGGGCCATTTCTTAGGCTGAAAGCTGGACTTACTTGCTGTCCCAGGCTCCCTGGTAGCTGGCGAACAAGCATGTGATCCCATTCTCTCAGGCGTACCTAAAGGGAACTCTAACAGGAGCTTCTAGGAAAGACTTTGCTTTCTGATAAGTCATCCTTTCCTTAGTCCCTTGGGGATTTTTGTGTCAAGCTGTTCTGCTTGTCACTTGGGTCCATGAGAGAGATATGGCTGATGTCCTGAGCTTGGGAGAAGGAAAGAGTTGAGGGACCCTGGGTCACTGATGACACTGAAGAACTGCTGAGTCATCTCTGAGTCAGCTTCTCCCCAGACAGCATAAGCGGGATAAGCAGTTCCTCTTGGTAAAGTCTCAGTGTCTGGCATACTCTTCCATCAGCTGAAATTGTCCTGATTGGGCTTTCTACCACCCACATGCTTCCCTTTCTCAGCAATGAACTGTGTTCAGGGGAGCTGTGTGTTGCTATCACCCCTTTCTCTTGTTCCTGCTTTGATTCATCCCATTGGCTGGTCCTGGCTGTTGTTTCCAGTATGGGTCCTGTTCATCACACTTAGACTTAACAACCTCAGCTTGCCCAGAGTGAGTGGTCATCGAGCTATTTCATCCCTTGCTGACCTTCTACATGTGGTCACCTGCCATTTGGCTGTGATTCAGGGGCCATGACCGTCATCACAGCAACACACTCTGGTGCTTATGTTACTGAACTCAGGGGATTGTCTCTTCACCTGCACCAGTGAGTTGACCAGACCCAGGTAGAGAGTCTTGGTAAAGAAAGTTCTATTGATTTGACTCAAGCAAGGAGACAGAGATGGGTTACTAAGCAACCTCCTTTCTAAAGGGAGTTGGGGCATTTATAAGACTCTTAGTGATTAGGTAAATGGGGGTAGGTGGGATGTCAGAATCTTGGGGTGTGTAGCAGCAGCAGCAGCAGCAGCAGTGTTATGAGTATCAGATATACATAGGATTTTCATGACCAGACCGCGCCTGTGCGTGGATTGCATGTGCAGAAAATGGCACTCAGGAGCTCCCTTGGGTGGGCATTTTATTATGCAAAAATTATTAATGAACCAAAGGGAATGTTAGGTCACTGAGGATTCTTTAAGGTTCAGGCCAGAACGAATGCCTGACCCATAGTAAAATAGTTCTAAGTACCTTTAAGGGTTTTTCCTGGCAGGTTTGCTTTGCAAGTGTTCTGTCTTCTGGTGACACTTTACTATAGTTGGTTTGGAAAATGTGACACTTGAATTTAAATACTCCAAGCAGTGTGGAACAGCCAAGTGCTGTACAGGTCTGTGTGCAAAGATGATGATGGGGTTGCTTGGTGAGTTCTCTCAGATCCCAGTGATGGCCTTTTAATGCAATTCCTTCTCTCTTCTTGGAAAAGCAGGCAGGGGAGTTGGGGGGGGCTACACCATTATGTAGCTCTGAATGTTCATGCAGGCTGTGGTTTGATACTCAAGCAGCAGCTGCAAGGCTGGTGTCTCCCACATTCTGTCTGTAGTGTTTGACTTTGTCTGATGTCTGAGCAGAAACTCAGCTGAAACTGGCTTCTATGCAAAGGGAAGGGTTGGGTTGCCGAAATTGAGAAGCACAAGGCTAGACCTGGCTTCAGGTTCAGTGACTCACAAGCTGAAATCAGGTCCTCCTGTATCTCTTTGTCTGTTTCTTGGCTCTGCTGTCCTCTGTCTCGCTTCAGCTGCAGGAAGGCTTTGCCCTTCCGGGAGCACGATGGCTATGGCGCTTAGTCTTTTGTCCTAGTAGTGCTGCAACTCTGGGGACAAGAGCTAATGTCTCTTTGGACCAAGGAGCTTATGTTGCCAGAGGGGTGACTTTGTTGGAAGGCCAGGCCTGGTGGTGAACCTTCTCTAGGTAAGGAGGGTCCATGTGTTCACCCCATGATATGAGAGTGGGGGAGAAGTGGTTACTCAGGAAAAACTAGAGAAGCAGTTTGTGTGCTGACTTCAGCCTTAGATTGTGGAGGGAACCAGCGTTCCCAGGCCCATAGATGTGTGACTTTGGGCAAAGGACTAAGATCTCTTTGTGCTTTAGATTTCTCCACTGAAAAATGAATAAATTAATGGCCCCATTTCATAGCTTTGTGATGAGTATCAATGCCTATAATATCTGTAAAACAGTTAGACTGGAACCTAACAGGAGCATATCTATGAAACTATATCTAAAAGATGATGATGACAGTGGTCATGAATAACAATGACTGCTTGCTGGCTTGTGGCAAGGGCAGATGTCCTCCAAGTAAGTCTGAGGAGTGAACAAGTTTTCCACCTGCCCCCTATTTGGTTCGAGGAGTGTGTCAACTCTGTGATTGTGGACCCCTCTCTGCATGGCCAGGGCAGTGCAGTCAAACATCGCCCTGGGTGTGGGGGAGCAGGGAGCCTCCTTGCAGGCAGCATGCACAGAACTTGGCAGTCTGCTGAGAATGGTTCTGTCTCTGGACATAGTTCCAAGAAGGCCGGTTGGCACCAAGGATGATGGATTGGTCCAGACTTGTGAACTGGCTTGATTTGGTTCATTGACCTTTTTCTATCCATGGTTGGAAGCATGATTAAAGATCTGGCCCCACCTGCTCACCAGCCTGGCCAGACTCTCTTTTGGCTGCCTTTGAGACACCCGCAGGTTTGGAGGGGAACCTTCCTCCTGTGTGACCTTGAAGGGTCTGGTGTTCAGTCAGCTCAGGGAGCAGAAAAGCATAATCTCCATCCTTGGAAAAGGAAAGTCTTCTGCCTTCTGCTATTCAAGGCCCACTTGGAGTCAGAAATATTCTGAATATTAGTAGAACTTAGTGCAGTTGGTATCCTACAAGTAAATAAGTCAACTTCATGGGACATTGGGCTGTTTGTCTCACTGAACCCAGTTTTGACATAATAACTCAGTGCTAATGGGAATAGATGGTATATATGGGTGCCCACCACTGGAAGACCTCTAAACATGGCAGAGTTTCTGGGTGCCACTTCTGGTCATCTGCAGGCTTCTTCCTTGTTCTTCATTTCACTTGGTTGGAAACCCTCAGTTCTCTTGAGAGTTCCTCTTGGACAGACCATATTTCTGGTATTGCCATAAGCACCATAAAAACACACTGTAGGCTACCCAGCACTTAGGTGTAAGCACAGACACAGTCTCGGAAGAAGTCTTTGCAGACCCAAAAAGAGAGGAGTTATGTCTCAGGGCTGAGACTAGGGTGAACCAAAAGAGATACTTGCCTGGGCACAAAATTCAGGGGGTTCTCAGATGTGTGTAAGGGTGATGGCAGCTGGATGATCCAGGATAACCCCCCATGATTGGCAGCACTAGGTTGTCAGTCTGGTGCCATGGTTCTCTTTGATCTGGCCTCTTGTCCTGCGCTTCTGGCTCTGACTTATCTGCTTCAGGGTTCCAAGAGGAGCAGGAACATGTACCTCAGTGCATAAGCACCTTAGCAAGCCGAGCATTCTCTGACAGTACCCCGCAGGAAAAAGAGTCTGATGGTCAAACCCAGATTCAACTGATAAATAGACTAGGTGTTCATGGAGGCTGGGGGGACCTGTGGTCAGTGTCTGGCAGCTCCTGCCCCGTTGACGCCAGGGGCCACTGCAGAACAGAACCCCAGAGGCCATCACACTGCAGATCTTAGTGCTGTCCAGAGTCAGGGATGACTCAGTAAGAGGTCATAGTGTCGTGTGTTGCCTGGGTCAGGACCCTGGCCGACCCAGTCCTTCTAGCTGTAAGTGGGATGCTGGGCCATTTATTGATCATGCCTGAAGACAGTGGTGGTTAAGAGCGTAGGCCCTGGAGCCAGGTATTTGTTGAGTTCAAGGCTTCACTTGCTCTGTTGCTCACTAGGGCACCTGGGGCATATCATTTTGTCTGTCTGTGACTCAGTTCCTTAACTATAAATTGGGGAAATTAGTACCAGTCACATAGATTGGGTATAGTAATTTTTCAAATCCAGACAAGTGATAAGGGGCTGATAACAAAGATCCACAAAGAGGTCATACAACTCAACAAAAATAAGACAAAAAGCCCAGTCAAAAAATGGGGAAAGGCTGGACATGGTGCCTGTAAGCGGCAGCCTAGGAAGTCGCGGTGGGGACCAGGGATCATGGTTCGAGTCCCACTCGGGGCAACAAAGCAAGACCTAGTTCCAAAAAAATAGCTGGGTGGCGTTCGCCTGTAATCCCAGCTACCTGGGAAGCTGAGCCTGGAGATTGCTTGAGTTCGTGGTACCCCAGGCAACATGAGCCTGTGATTCCACGGGCAAAAATAGTGAGACCTAGTCTCAAAAAAAAGGGGGGGGGAACTAAGAGGAAATACAGATGACCAATGAGCTATGAAAGCATGCTCCATATCACTAATAATAGGGAAATGCAAATTAAAACAACACTGAGATACCATCTTATGCCAGTAAGGATGGCCCATATGAAAAAAAAAAAAAAAAAGGACAAAAACAATTGTTGGCGTGGATGTGGAGAAAAAGGAACTCTCTTACACTGCTGGTGGGAGGACAGCCTGGTACAGCCATTATGGAAGATTTGTGTGGAGGACCCTCAAACAATTGAAAGTGGAATTACCATTCAACCCAGCAATCCCACTACTGGGAATCTACCCAGAGGATAGGAAAACACTAATTAAAAAGGATACCTGTACATGCATGTTTATTGCAGCTCTGTTTACAATTACCAAGATATGGAAACAACCTGAATGCTCCAAAACTGATGAATGGCTGAAAACAAAATGTGGTATATGTACATGATGGAATACTATGCATCAATCAAGGAGTACAAACATATGTCATTTGCAACAACATGGATGGAGCTAGAAGGACTTTTATTAACAGAAATAAGCCAGGAAGAAAAAGAGAAATACAGGATGGTCTCATTTGTATGAAGGATACAGGGCAAAACAAACAAATGTATAAGAAAAATTAGAAACAACCACAGAACTGAATGATGGAGCGAGAGAGGAGGAGGAGGAAGAAAGCAGGGGAGGCAGAGGGTACAAAAGAATGAGATGGTTAGCAGGTGTTAAGGAAATGGGAAAACCCTGGGGTACACAATAATGTTTTATATATATATATATATATAAATTTTAAAAATTAAAAAATAAATAAAATTTATAAACTTAAATAATTTTTTTAATCTTTAAAATGAAAAAGTTAACAGAAACACAAATGGATTAACAGAAAAAAGACTGAGGAGTCTTTGCATGAAAGTGCTCAAACCAGTGCTCAACACAGAGAACCCTTGAGATCAGTAGCTAAGGGCACTGGATTGCTCCATCTATCTCCTTAGTCACCAATGGGCTGATAATTCTCCACATGTCTCCACCAAGAGCTTGACCTTATGAAGTAATTACTGTTTTCATTTCCATTACTTTATGTAAAACTTCAAACTGTGGTGCAATACTCAGAAAAGAATATGGTTTGTGGAGCCAGAAAACCATTGGTGTCAAATTCCATGCTGCCATTGATTGCTCCGGTCATCTCAGGAAAAGAACTTAAAATTTGTGACCCAGCTAATATCCTTCAGGTGGAGAAAAGAAGACCTAAATCATAATTTTTCTGTGAGTATTCAACAAGAGACTGCTTGGGCCATATCCAGAGCAGTATCTGGCACGTAGAAGACGATACAGACATATGCTCTCAATATATATGGTTTATAAATTGTCATTAATTCCTGGAGGAGTCACCCCTGCTCAAGAAGGAATGCAGGTTACCCTCTGACCTGCCAAAGATTAATAGCTAACAATAATAATAACTGATGTTACGAGCAGCAGCTCTGTGCAAGGCAGTGCAAAAGGACTTGTAGCTGATTGGGTTAAAGATACCATTTTGATGGACATTTCGGTTTGTGCTGTGTCTTGGCTAATGTGAATAATGCTTCCATGAGCATTAGAGGTGCGCTTATGTTTTCAAATTAGTGTTTTCAGATTCTTTGGATAAAAGCCTAGGAGTGGGATTGCTGGACCTTGTAGTATTTCTGTTTTTAGTGAATGTCTTTTTTGACCAAAGAATGACTAAACCCAATCCTTGTTGACTGAAATATAATTCGAGGAATTTTTGCTAGGGAATTATTTAAGGATATGGGCATCTATTTAAAGTGATATTTATTGCATCACTGTTTATACTAATAAAAAACAGAGAATAATCTAAATGCTGCCAATTAGGGTTTATCTAAGTAGTTATATCCCTCATGCTATGGACTGATTAAAGTGTCACAATATCTGAAGTGATGGAAACATTCTATATTTTGACTGGGATAGCACACTCTGAAATGTAGGGGTATATACTTCTCAAAACACACCAGTGTTTAAAATCTGTGTGTTGTTTTTGTGTATAAATTAGGCTTCCATCAAAAATCATAGTGATTAAAATGCTATTGACCTGGGGATATAGTCATGTTGCCACGTGGAAAAGGCAGAGATAACTAAACAAAAAGTCACACTTTGGATGCTGTCTCAAAAAATACACAAATACACAGTCATATAAAGACCAAAGGCCGCATGTCCTAAATGTGTTCGGTGGCCACTGCCACTGCTTCCTGTACAGTTCCAGACGGTTCCTGTGGACTCTGAAAATTGCTTTGGGATATTCTTTCACTGGTGTCTCCCATCTCATTTGGTTTTGGTGCCACTTCACCACCAGTGTAGACTCAGGCTTCCCCCTTGATTTGGTTAAGATCATCTGCAGGGAAGACCTGAGCATGGCTGTTATAAGCTATGACAGTCACTTTTGGACTTGATTACTTTGGTCTGACATCAGCCCAGAGCTGGCTTAGTCTCCAAAGGGAGACTTTTCAAGTGTCTCTGATGAGCCCATCACCTCTGGCTCCAGAGAAGAAGACAAGTTCATCTCCCTGCCTATTTCACTGTCTCAAATCCAGTGGCTGCAAGACCATCTTGGTGTTCAGGACTCACTCTCTCCTGCCTGCTTGGCGTGGTCCCTGGGCTCAGCCCAGCCTTTTACAATCAGCTGCACGTTCTCAAAGCTTGGGTTGTTCGGATTTATGTAACATCCGGTGGGGACATCCCACAGTTCAGTTCTGATGATACTCCACATCTGTCTTGCTCCTTCCAGGAGGTGAAGAAACAATTAGGGTTGGAAATCCTTCTTCACATCGTGGTAAACTGTCATCATCACCTGGTGAAAAAAAAAATCTGCTTCTCTCAAGGATAAATATTGTCAGGGGGATTCAGTCTCAGAACTATAATCTCTCTCTGTCTATCTGTCTCTCACACACACACTCTCTCGCTCTCTCTCTTTCTCTCTCACACACACACACATACACACACACACACACTCTAGCTAAGTCTGAAGGTGCACATCCCACTGCAGACATATTCAGCACTTAGCACTGCTCTCTGTAACTTCTGCCTCCACAACAGGAGTGACCTGTAGCCAGGGTGTGTGTGACCAAATGCGAAAAAGAACGCCCTATGTCAGGGCTCACGGCCTTGTGAGGGTTGGCCTCTTCAGCTCTGTTCTTCTCAGATATCCAAGGCGCTATTGTATAGATATTTTCATAGAACTTCAAAGGCCAGAATCAGGACTAAGCCATCTGTGCGGCTGAGGGAAAATGTTCCAAATGGTTGCTGTGAAGAGCAGCCCGTGTTGTCCCAGCCCCAGCCTCAGTGGAGCAATGGCAGCTCACCAGGGAGGCTAATGCATGACAGCTGTGGTAATATGCGCTTCTTCCACGTTGATGGTTCTCTCACAGTCAGTGGTGTTGAGGTGCATGTGACAGAAACCAGCTCTGGGGACCTTGAACAGAAAGGAGTTTATTGGAAAGTGTGATGAGTATGTCAGGCCAGAGAACTTGAACAAAGCCCTAACCCAGACCAGTTCCCTCTGCCTTCGGTCCTGTGTCACATTGACCCTAAATTCAAATCCTGGACCAAGTGTTGCTGTAGCCATGCTCAAGTCCCCTAACCAACTTCGACTTGGGGTTGTGTTTCCTTCAATACAGGACACACGCTTTGGTGACTTTTTGAGGGAGAATGGGGCTACAGGCACTATAAACGCAGACATGTTGGCCAAATCACAATCCATGCCCGCTATCGTTTCCAAATGCAGAAAAAACTGATTGACGGTCTAGGCTGATCTGGGCGGGCTTCTGTAAACTGACCTCAGCTGAAGGGAGCCAGGGACTCTGTATTTTAAAGTCTCTTGGGTAACTCTGCTGAGGTAAGCCCTGCTTGGAATCCAACGTCAAACAACTTCATACAGCGAAATTGCTGAACCGAGCATGCTTGGTTTTGAGCTCCAGGTGTGCCACTAACTGGTAAATAACCTTGGGCTAGCTCCCTCATGACAGCCTCAGCTGCCTCCTTTGTAACAGGAGGACAGAATAACACCACCTCAAAGGGCTCAGGCGAGGATCAAATGAGTTAATCTGTGGCACGTGCTAATTAATATCATTGCCACGGATGCTCCTTTCAAGTCTCAGCATGTGTCTCCGAAGTCCAGCTTCATCTCTGGCGTGGCATGCGGCCATCTTGCTGGCCACACTGTGGAATTGCAAACACATCTCCCATAGGCTGGTTGGGGGAATAGTCTAGTGAGATGATGGCTATGTGCTCAGATGAGATTGTTTTGACTGAGAGGCAAATTCCATACGATGCTTCAGCTCCCGTTGGCTGTGTGCCGTGACAGCTTTGCAGCATAGAGCTCATGTGGGAAGGTCAGGACCAGTTGCCTCTCTGAGTCTCTGTCCCTCGCTGTCACAAAGACACAGCTTCATGCTGTGGAGGGAGAGGTAAATCCAAGATGTGCAGCATCTGGAGAGAGAGAGCCAGCTGCCTTCCCTCTGCCTGAGGGAGAGCTGTGGAACTTGCCTGAGGTGGAGGCGTCCTGCCTCTTCCTGCCTGAGGTGGGGGCAGGGGAGCGACCTTAAAGGCTGACAAGGGCAATTGCCCAGAAGTTCTTGGCCTCTGGAGCCACAGACTTGGGGAAGTCAAGGCACCTTGGAGGGACACAAAATGTCTTGGTGTCAAAAGACCCTGTTTCTGGCATTTCTGGTCTTCCTTTTGCCGCTGACATTTTGTCGTCTGAGGGCTCCCCCACCTCACGGGCTCTGCGATCCTAGATTTTCCAAGTTGTTTTTTTTTTAATAATAACGCCCAAGAGTCAGCATGCACTTAGCAAATTCTGGCTGGAGCGCACTTAAATAGCTTTTTCTTCACTGCACTCTGTCTTCATCCCCCTTTATCCCACTCAGACTCATGGCGTGGTCAAGGCTACAGGGCTGGCAAGTGGCAGAGCAGCGTAGGACAAGCTGAAGCCATTTGGCCCCATGTCTGTGTTTGTACCCAGATCCCCACACTGGCTCTTTCAACCTGTCTACCTGAGCAAACCTTTATCCATTTGAAAAGACTTCCTGAGGAGAAACACACATTGCTTTAGTGGCTTATAAAATGGTGAGGGTTTCTTGTGAGAGAAGGGAAAATGTGGAGTTAGACAGTCCAGCTTGCTTTGGGGGAGGAGGCGGGAACAGTGGTCCAAGGTGGGAGCTTTCAAAGTATTCAGAGGTCTCCTGCTGCTGGTGGGGCTGAGCTTTGTGTCTGCTGGGGCCCACCCTTTTCTGTAACCCTGGACACAGCCTGGTTAGGAACCCACAGCTGCAATGCGCCCCCCTCCCCCGCCACTGTTCTTTGCACCCTCTTTGTGCCCAGTGCCTCTGCAAGTGACTCTGCCAGCCACTTGCTTCTCCTGAGGCTTTGGGGGTGGGACAGGGTCTTGTCGTCATTCTGCGTATTTATCGAGTGTTTGCTGCTGCCAGGGAATGCATGGGCACCTGCAGTCCCCCTTTGTTTCCTGTTTGCTCAGTGCCCACCCCCACCATCAGCCCCGCCTCTCCAGGTCTGTTAAACTGGGAGAGCCAGCTGTAGAGTCAGTGAGTTAGCTAGGTTGTGCAGCCCTCCCCATGATTGTGCAGCCTGGTGGGTGTGCGCTTGTGTAAGTGTGCACACCTGGGCCTGGGATAAAGGGGTGTGGAGGGCACATGAGAGCACACGCACAAGCAAGAACATGAGAGAGTAGGGGTATGGGGAAAGGGGGTGAGAGAGAAGCGGAGAGAGGGGAGAGAGGGGTCAGGGAGCATGTGAGAAATTGAGCCCTAGCACGAGAGAGAGTGCAGAGCACAAGAGGATGAGAGAGAGAGAGAGAGCAAGCGAGAGAGAGAGAGAGAGCGAGAGAGTGAGCGAGCGAGCAAGTAAGAGAGAGACTGGAGAAAGTGTGGAAATTCCTGGGGGCCTGGGGAGATGACCTGCCTCCTGCCCCCCATTGACCCCCCCAGCCCTGGCCCTGCCCTGCCTGGTATGTCTGTATAACTTCCAGACCCAATCAAGAACCTCCACACGTTGGTAAGCCTGATGCCACCCCTAGAGCTGGTGATGCGGACGGGCTGGTTCACTGCAGACAGGGGACACACCAGGTGGCCTAGACAGCAGGATGGGTTGACCCAGGCCCAGCCCCAGCCCCGGCTTCTCCCTCAGCCCATGTCTTGCCTTTCCTGTTTACTGAGACATGTTTGAGGAGCTTCTGACACCAACTCGGCAGCTTTCTCTAGTTTCGGGGCTACAGTAGCTTCCCATTGTCACAATAGGGCCCCATGGCACTTTCGGTGGTGGTGTGGCGTGACAAGCAGGCCCAGCTTTGGGGCCTTACCCGTGGACTGAGAGAATGAAGCCTGGAAACAGCCTGTCTGGCTCCGAGCTGTCCTGCTGCTTCCTCGCTGTGTGACTTTGGACATGCGACTCACATTCTCTGTGCCTGTTCCTTCATTACCAGCACATTGACAAGCACATGTGTCTTGTATTAGACAAGACTTCACCTCACAGGGGTTCCGTGAGCACCAGGTTAGCAGAGTCGGAGAGCCTGGAACAGTGCCCAGCATATTAGGCAAGTGTTTGCTGGGTCCAGAATCTTGACCTGGTTGGTGAAGTGAGTTAATGATAAGTCAAGCCTTATCAGAACAGTGCCCGGCCCGTCGTGAGCGTTGTGTGTGTCAGCTGTTACTAGCACAGCGATAAGAGTTACTCTCCCCGTGATGTCCGTAGGTGCCCCAGGTGGGGTCAGCGCCCATTGCTTGATCAGCTCACCTGGGACGCTATGTGCCCATAGTACCCAGGGCTGCTTGAGGCCCACGGCTTCCCAGCCATGTCCTTGGTCAAGGGTGAAGGTCAGGAAGCACTGAGCTGAGGCTCCTTGTCTGGTCATTTAGAACCTGGTTTCTCTTGGTTAAACTTGTTAGGACCGGAACCTGCTTGGGCTTGTGACAGCCAGAGCTGGTGGTGGCCCAGCAGACATTCGCCGATGTAGCCTGCTCCATGTCCTTCTTAGTGGGGGCTCTTTCTGCTGATGTTCAGATGGGGATGCACCTGACAGCAAGCCCACGCCTCTCTGCAAGTTGAATAGCCCCATATCCTGCTCTTGCATTGAAGGGACCTCCACTCAGGCAGAGAGGGGGTGCTCAGACCACACCCCTGGGCTGCCTGATGGTGCTGTCAGGGGAGGAGGGGCGTGCGCAGAGAGGATGTGAGTGCATGTTTTGTGGGTGATGGAGGTTTTATTTATAACGCTGGGGTGTGATCTGTGGCAGTGTGACTGTTCCCTGAAACGACTGTACCCTCTGAACAGTGAATTCACACTGTGGCCTCCACAGGAAGAGGCAGTGGAGTCAGCTCGCCGGGACCACTGAGGTTTCCAGCACTTGCAGGCCCCCTGGGGAATGCCCAGCCTCTCCCCTTTGTTTTCTCGAGAAGGAACTGAGACCAGAGCATGGAAGTGACTTGCCCGAGATCGCAGATGTCATTCGTATTTTCAGTTAGCCTGGATCCAGCGTGTGCTGCCTGCCCGTCACTGCTCTGCGCACAACCAAATCGTGATTTCATGAATCCTCAAAAATCTGGAAAACAGGAGCACCTGTTGACGGCATTTTTAACATACACATCCTGCTTACTGAGTGCCAGGCACCACATGAGCCCTTTACAGATACAAATCCACTGACATCTCATAATCCTTTGAGGATGAGGATAATCTCATTAGCATTTTCACTTTAAAGATGAGGAAACGGAAGCACAGAGAGGTTCAGTAACCTGCCCAAAGCCACACAGCTGACAGGTCTGAATCTCGTTGGGATTCAGCATCCTGGCCTTGCAGGGTGTGCTCCTCTGCTGGGGTGCAGCGCTCAACTTCATGTTGCGGGTGAGAAAATCAAGGCTTATGTAGCCTAAGTCACTTGCTCACGAGCCTGGGAAGGGATTTAGATTTTGGAGCCTGCCTCATGTGGTCTTTCTGACATCCTCTTGGGGTGGGGGTGGGGGCTGAGGGGTGAGGGGCTGGGTCTTAAGGCTGAGGGCCTGAACTAGGGACCAAGAAAGGGGCTGAGGCAGTGCTCGAAGCAGGCAGGCGACAGCGGCTGGGGTGAACCAGGTGCCCCTGGGTGGAAGCAGGGCCCCATGCAGCTGAATCGTCCTCACCCACCGTCCTGGGTCATGGCCCAGCCAGGTGAATGCTGCCCCATGCATGGTCTCAGAATCTCCAGCTCTCACCCCAGACCCCAGTAACTCGGGCGAGCCATGTCAGTTCTGTCTGATTCTTCTTCTGTTTCTTCTCTCCTGCTTCTCCTTCGCGGTACAAGCGAACATTTGTTCCTGCCTTTTCACTGTTACCTCCCGACTAGGCTGGGAGCCCACAGGGGCAGAGCCAGTGTCTGCTTTTGCTCCCCAGCTCCTTGCGCATGCAAGCACTGCACAGCTAGATGGGTAGGCGAATAGGCTTACTGCTTTAGGGAGGAAATTGGTGCAGGGAATCGACACTGAACTTCAAGAGGTGGGAACATATTTGGGGTTCATTGGGAAAGGTTACAACTCAGTAGACACAGGGGAGCCCCCGCCAGTAGTCATTAGTGATTAGGAGTCAGGGCTGCTGTGAGGGGATGCTTGCTCCGTGTCAGGCAACTGTCTTAAAGGTTTTAAGTAATTCGCTCTTGCTAACAATCCCACGAGATGAATATCATTGTTCGCTCCGGTTAGCAGATGAAGATGCTGTAGTATGGGGGGCGGGGCAGCATGCTGGGGGCACAGCAGAAAATGCTTCATCTTTAAATACCTACAGAACCGCCTCTGCACGGTGCTCTGAATCCTATGTCACGTTGCGGTCGCCTGCTGGGAGGATTGTGGCTTCGCTCCTGGCCAAGTCAGGCACCAAAATTGGAGCTGCTGCAGCATCTGCAGTCCCAGTGCTTGATGCCGTGAAGGCAGAGACATGCACAGCTCTGTTTTGCTGTGACCTCTGCTTTCAACCTGTGGATGGGTCTGCCTCCTGCTCTCTGGGGCTCCATGCATGGATGCAGCTGCTGTTTCTTGGGGTTGGTTTCCCAGGCTGTGCAAGCTGCAGTGGGCATCTTGCAGGAGTCACCAACGCAGAGGTCTGCAGGGACCTGGTTGAAGTTGCAGATGGACTGAGTGGGGACTGGGGTATATGTGTCACCCAAAGGTATGGCTGGGACTTCCATGAGAGCAGGGCTGCTGTTAGGAGAGCTGGCCTTGGGTGGCCAGTTTTGAGCCCTTCACAAACATTCTGTTTAGTTATAAAGGCAACAAGCTTCCTGTGCAACCCTGGCTCATCACTGTGGTGGGCCTGAACACATAGGCCATGGAGGATGGCATAACTGCATTAAGAACCTCTGGCCTAACGCCAGGCACAGTGGCTCGTGCCTGTAAGCTTCAGCCTATGAAGCGGCCGGGGCTAGGGATCGCGGTTCGAGTCCCGCTTGGGGCAACACAGCGAGACTTAGTCCCAAAAAATAGCTGGGCGTGGTGGCACATGCCTGTAATCCCAGCTACCTGGGAAGCTGAGACTGGGGATTGCTTGAGTCCGTGGTACCCCAAGCAATGTGAGCCTGCAGTTCCATGGGCAAAAATAGCAAGACCTAATCTCAAAAAAAAAAAAACCCAAAAAAAAACAACCTCTGACCTAGCCAATGAATTGAGGTCATTTGTTAAAATAACATATACATCTGGGACAAAGTTAATATTAACGACCACAGTATTCTATACCAGAAAATTCTAAGATAATAATTGGTTACCTTTCCTCCTGTATTTTAACTAATGTCTATTTATAAAATAAATCTATAAATGCCTGTAACTTTTTATATTTTAATTATATCCAGCTAAAAGACAATAAAAAAATTATGTAAAGTAGCAATAAAAAAGGTCAAAGGTCTAGGAATAAAAATTAAGTCCAACTAAGACGAGTTTAGGAAAACAAATTTTTCTGGATGGACATAAAGGAAGACACAAATTACTTGTGAATGTGCTCTTTCTCCCCCTCCTTTCTCTCTCCTAACAGCCCTGTGTTTAACACACATGTGCGCACACACACCCCCACAACCCCTTTAGCTCAGCTCCAGCACCCAGCTCTGCCCGCTTCCTTATTCAAAATTCTGAAAGTTCTGCCAGTGTCAGTTGCACACATGGACCAGACTTTGGCTCACTCAGTACTGGCTAGAAGCCTGGGTTCAGATGTTCTACTGCCCGTGGAGCTGGTGCTGTAGGTGGGAATCTTTCTAGAAGGGACCATAACTGACAAAGATTGGCATTTCCAATACAATCTGGAAGAATATGTGGGTGATAATAACCACAAGAATTTTGAAAGCAGACAGTAATGCTGGGGTAGAGGTGGGTGGGTATAAAATGCCTGTTTCTAGATCCAACATATTATAAACTCCTGATATATTAAAATAGTATGGTACTGAGGCAGGAATAGAGAGCTCAGTAGAGCATAAGAAAATTTTTAAAAAGAACAAAGGATACACAAAGAAGTTGGCGTATGTTAATAAAGGCATCTCAGATCATCAGGGAGAAGAGACTTCCCATGCATTTGTTGTTGTAGCTGGCTAAACATTAAGGGAAAAAAAGACCTTTCTTAGAGCTCCTTCTAAAGTGAGTTCCAAAGGAAATAATGATTTCAATGTAAAAAGTGAAACTGTAAGATGACTGGGAGAAAATACTGGGGAGGACTTTCTAAATATAACAGCAGAGACAGAGACTATAAAAGAATGGGAATTTGGAATTTGATTCAAATAAAATTTAAATGAAATAAAAGAATGGGAATTTGGAATTTGATTCAAATAAAATTTAAATGAAATAAAATTGTTTTCTGTTTAAAAAGATGTTTATGTTTTTTTAAAAAAACATCAACAAAATCAAAAGGCAGTGAAAAACTGGGAAAATATTTACTGCATATATCATAGGTGAATGGTTAATATCATTACTAATTATACAGGACTTGCTGCAAATCATCTAGCAAGAAGCAAAGCTGAATATGAAAGGGACAGAGAACGTGGATGGAAAATTAATAACAATGAGCATTTATTGAATGTTTATTTCCGCACGTGCTATTAGTTTGTATGCATCATCGACTGAGGAATCATATATTACTTATCCTATTTTTAGGAGAAGGAACTAAAAATTAAAAGGATTCAATTACTTACCCCAGAGTTAAAAAGCTAGAAAACTGTCAAACCCCAACATTAAACTTGAATGTGGCTATAAATTAACCCTGAATATTGATTCCAGAGCAGCTTTTATCTCAGGATACCCTATGTAAAATTCTACCAGAGTTTACACAACAGACTCTTTTTCCTATAGAACAAGACTTCTGTGATTGCAGGGTGGGGCTGGAGGAAGGTGTGGCCCATCAGGTGGCTTGAGCAAACTATCCCCAAGGTGCAGGAACCTGGGCGCAGCCTTCTCAGTTCTGCTCAGGCTCTTCTTCCAGGAATGAGATGAACGGTCCGGGCAAATGACAATGTCCTTTCTCGGCAGTGGTGGCGTGTGTAATTACAGCTTCTAGCGTGATGGTCAATTCATGTTCGCAGTGGCTCAGTCTGTGCAATTCCAGTTAAGGTTTCCCTGGCTTCTTTGTCTCTTGGGAAATGTGGGCATTTTGTTTGCACCCTGGGGCAGGCGGTACGGCTGGGTTCGCCCTAAGGGTGGCACCCACAGGAATGCTGTGGTATTGGACCTGACGCTGGAACTGGGAAGGGGTCATCTGGAGTGGCCTTGCGCATGCTCATATCGCAGCGTCCTCCTTGTGGTTTTGCTTCTTTATGGTACCCCGAAGGCAGCCAGTCTCCAAATGCTATGCATCCTAAGGTGCTTTGAGAGAGACAGATCACATCCATGTCACTTTCATTACACTATAGGGTCACACGTACCCTATTTACCTGCCAGTTTCTTTCTGTGTCTAATTTGTAAATTAAGCTTTACCATAGGCGTGCAGCCACAGGAAAGAGAATTGGCACTATCCGTGGTCTGAGACATCCATGGGGGTCTGGGACTATAAGGGGCAGGGGGTGGGGGTGACTGTCATTGTTTCTTACACAAAAGGAAGGACATCCACTTGTCTAAAAAAAAACACAGAAAACACAAAACCTTGGTGTTTTGTTTTTTGGGTTTTTTTCTTTTTTCAGTTTCACTTAAAAATATACCCTTGAGATTTTCCCACATTGGTGCAGACAACTTCCTCCTTTTGACAAGCCAGTACTATCCCATGGTATAAGCTGCACCCTGATTTATTTAAGCAGCCCTTGTAACAGCCACACTTGGCTTGTTTAAAGCCGTCTGCTCTTAAAAACATGACACTATAGTATTGCATAATTATTGTGCAATAATATATGGAAAACTGTGCACATATATTATTTCCAATGTGTGTGGATATATTTCCAGGGTAATTCTCAGATGTAGAGGATGAAAACAAAAATGGGAGAAAGCATGTATAATCCTGATAGCTGGCCACAAACTCTAGTGATACCTCCCACCCCCATCCTACTGGCTGACCATCTATCAGAAGCCTGCTTATCTCTGTCTCCACAGAATCTCAGCAGAAACTGTTGGGATGACATTGGAAAATGCCATTTTAAGACCCATTTATTTCATTTTAAGTTACATTAGAAAGAGCATAATTTGCACATTGAGCCCACCAGTTCTCACTCTAGCAGAGTTTCATTTTAAAATGGGCTTTAAAGTAAAAATGGCATTGGTGAGCTAAAGAAAAGTGCCAAGTAAATAATATTATAGGTAGTATGTCAGCAGACGGAATTGTAACAGCTCATGAATGAAGTTTGGGAAGTGTTGCCATGATAGTTATTTATAATCAGAGATAATGATTGGAATAATGAAATCTAAAGCCTCATTTCCAGTGTGTTGGGATCTTTACCATCACCACCAATCAACCAAGTGGCAACTGTTATTATCTCCGCTTTGTGGGTGAGGAGCCAGAGACTCAGAGAGGTTAAGTTGTTTGTCTGAGGTCACACAGCTAACTCCAGAACCTCCCCTTGCCTCGGCAGAATTTCTAAGT
>PVHY01005779.1:0-80086 GCA_004024945.1 Uropsilus gracilis | reverse complement strand
AAAAAAAAAATACATACACACAGACAAAAACAGAAGAAACACAATAAAATGGGTTATTTCAAATGACAAAACCAGAGTTTAAAAATGAAACCAGATAAGCCACCTTTTTTTTTTTTTTTTTTTGAGACTAGGTCTTGCTATTTTTGCCTGTGAAACCGCAGGCTCACGTTGTCCGGGGTACCACAGACTCAAGCAATCCCCAGCCTCAGCTTCCCAAGTAGCTGGGATTACAGGCGCACATCACCACACCCAACTATTTTTTTGGGACTAGGTCTCGCTACGTGCCCCCTGTGGGACTCGAACCGCGATCCCTGGCCCCAGCTGTGGCTTCCTAGGCTGCTGCTTACAGGCATGCGGCACCAAGCCCGGCCCCAGATAAGTCACATTAATGGTCTGAATTTAACATGGTTTACATGAATATTCAAGACTTGAAATTTGGGTTCAAGCTCTAACACATAAAGATAGGATTGGGGAAATGACAAAGCTCAACAAAAATATGTGTGAAAAAGATTTAAAAGTTTAGTCATCAGTGTGAGATGACTGAAAGAAGTTAAAACAAGAGTTTGATCTACATTCATAAAAAACACAGTACAAATACACAGCAAGCAAGACACTGCACACTGAAAAGTATATAAGATGGGGGTCCCTCTTTGTCAGAAGCTCCCAGTTTGGGAGGAAGAAACCTAGCAATGGCCTGTGGAGCAATCAACTCTAAGTTTGTTTTTACCTCACTGTTTCCTTCAAGTCACTTTTCACCAAGATCAGTAACTTTTGGGTTGTTTAAATCAAAAGGATATATTACATACTTTATCTCTTTTTTCTATTATTTATTTTCTTACATCTTTGTTAATTTCTAGATAGTATTTTATTTTCCCCTCCAGTAAAGTCCCTATAGTTTTCCCACCACCATGGCACCTATGATCCATCACCACAGTCCCCTGTGCTTTTCCCTTCTGTGTTTTAACTCCTTTCCCCCTTTAATGTTGTGTATATTTTATCAGATTTCTCTGCATCATTTCACATTTGCTACCTCCTTTCTTGGTACTTTCTCTTTCCTTTTTTTTTTTCTTTTCTCTGCCCATTCCTTAAAAGCTAATGTTCCTTTAAAATTCTATTCTCCTTCCTCTTTACTCTTTTTCTATCAGTATACCATGTTCTGGTAACTTTCAGTTATCTATGTTGAACCCAAATCTCTCTTCAGTGATCCAGTGAAACACAATGTACCTGACACATCACCCTCTTTCCCTTGCCCATGAAAATTTTATTCCTGTATTTTCTATCTTAGCCAAGGATGTTTGCCATCTTTCCAGCTACCTCTGTCAGATACTTGAGTCTTTCTTGTCTCCTCCCTTTCCAAAATCAGTCATGAAGTCTTGCCTCATTGTCTTTTAGAGACCACCCACTTATCTCTACCCTACCACTGTGAACTAGATTTCACCTTGTAAATGTAAAAACTAGCCTGTTTCCCTTCTTAACCCATTGGAGTTAGATTTTTTAAAAAATAAGCTATTTATTCTTAACACACATCTGCCAACATGCATTTAGTAGTTCCCTATTACTCAGAGGACATTAACCTCACAAGCAATGTCTTGTGTTCAGTTTGTGGGTCCCAAGAGCAAACTGCAAGTTAATTCAGATCAGGAAATGTAGAGATAGTAGTTCTCAGTGAGGCCGAAGAATGAGACAGAGGCCACATTTTGAAGGGTCCTTTGTCAATAAAAAAGAGGAAAAAGAATGGTCAGTGAGGCAGGAGGCTGAGAGAGAGAGAGTGATCCAGGAGGCTAATGAGTAGTTTTAAGGAGAATGGAGTGTTGAACCATGTTATCACCAAAAGATGATATGGATTCAAAATGCTTCACTAAATTTGGTATTCTATCATTTAAACATACTCAGATGTGTCCCATTTTTAAAAAACAATCTTTGCATATATCATCTTATTACTTTGAAAAGCTACAGGTCACTCTCTTCTCTTTTAAAGTCAAAGTTATTTGAAAACTGTCTAAACTTGTTATTACCACAGCCTCAAGGTTGGGTGAATTTTCCCCTTCAACATTTAAAAAAATTTGTTTAGTCATTAATTTAGAAAACCGTTGGTAAACAATTACTAATATGCCTCAAGCAGGAGGTAGATCGGTGGAGGGCATAGCTCCTGAAGTGAAAAAGATCTAAGTTTGAATGGTAGCTTGATCATTTTTTAGTCATATGACCTTTGGTCAGTTTTTTAAGTTCTCTGACATCTTGCTCTCTTCATCTATGAAACAGGTCTATTAACTTCATAAAATACTTGTGAGGACAGAGAAAATGCACTGAAAGCAGTTCATCTGGTGTCTGGCATGCAACAGGAATTAATCCCTCACTGGATCAAGTTCCTATAGTGACCTTCAACACCAAACCCTCTAGCCATTTGTTTTTTTCTTGCTTGCCTTCTTTCATCTGTTTCATTTGTTCTTTTCAGGGACAACTATTTTTACTTTGTCATTTCTCTATTCTCTGGCTTCCTCTTTCCCCCATAAAAGCAAAGCACTGCTACCAGATTTTCTGCCAGTAAATCATTTATAAACTTCCCTAAATCTTTTGTAACTGTTTCATGTGGCAAAAAGCAAATTCTTTGCTGTCTTTCTCTTGACTGTGTATTTGTTAAAAATAATTAAAACAGAAAGTTCATTACACAATAATTTGTAAGCCAAAAGATGAAAATCTAACAAAGCAGGAGAACCTTATAACATTAAAACTACAAAAAAAAAAAGATTTTAAATTTTCTAAGTTAACTACTAAAGCCCTAACTCTCCCCCCCCAAAAGCCACAATATATGCAGTATGTGTTCTAGTCTCAGCACGTACCTCAATATACGCAGGTTCTGTACCAGCAGGTGAGATGTGCGGCTGCCAGTCTTTAGGTGGTTTTGAAAGGTACTTGGAATCTGTTACAACCCATTTGAGCCGGGGCCAACCTAAATCAAACCCAAGACAAAAATTGAATTGCCTAAGGCACAGGGGCAGGAGTTTACACTGAATTGGTCATTTTAAATGTCAACAGCCCAAATCAAGGTCATTTTACAATTGGCAAAATGTAAAATACTTTTTTTTATTAGCTTTCGGTGATATATCACCAGACAATTATACCTTCTTTTAAAAGTACAATGGTTCCACATGCTAACCCAGGTCTTGACATTACCTCAACAACTGGGAGGTCCATTTGGCAGTGGAAGTCCACTGAGGTTAGTGGTCTATCCTCTGTCTCTACATGAAGCATTTAGCTTTAGTGAACAGAGTGGTAGCTTTTTCCAGCCATCAGCATAAAGGTTAAGGGTGTGGGCTGTGGAATCAGACACATTTGGGTTCATATCGCTGCTCTGCCATTTATTAGCTGTGACTTTGGGCAAGTTACTTAACCTCTCTGTGTCTCAGTTTCCTCACCTGTAAAATGGGGATAATAATGGTACCTACTTCACAAGATTGTGAGAAT
Organism: Uropsilus gracilis; assembly: GCA_004024945.1. Lineage (NCBI taxonomy): Eukaryota > Metazoa > Chordata > Mammalia > Eulipotyphla > Talpidae > Uropsilus > Uropsilus gracilis. The sequence goes on along the minus strand of PVHY01005779.1, from coordinate 76,621 downwards.
CAAGTAAGAAAATATATGCAAATTAATTCACTATTATTAAGTTAAAACACTAAAGTATTCAGCTTTAAGTTTTAATTGATAATTCAGGTATAACTATTACTAACCTTTAAACTGTACAATTTCTCCATTCTGTGTTTTTGGCAATCCCTTTAGGCAAACTTCACTGGTAAGAGCTAAAGCAATACCACAGCTTCCTAGCAAGAAGCCAATCTGCTGCCCCCCAGCATCCTATGGAGAAAAAATAATGAGCATGGTGGGAGAGCAAACGTGAGTACACCCATATACACAATCCAACACTTAGCAATGCTTTGGCACTTGTGTAATAACATACATGGAATCCTGCTGACAGCTGGCAATAAACAAAATCCAGTGAAAATATGTCCCTTCAAATAATTTCTACAGTATAATGATCTCCTGAGTACAAATCAAATATTTTATGAATCTAATATTGCTAATGATGAATTCCATCAGACAAATGCGACCACTTTACTCAGAGGTCAGCAATCCACTGATTAATTTCAGACAAATGAGATAAATGGAACATGGTTAAGTTATAGTGTCCTAGCCCCACCCCAAATCCAAAAACAAAGCAATTTAAGTCAGAACAAAACTAACATTGTAAATGGACACTAAATGTGTAATGAAAGTGATGCGATGGTTATACCGACATCCATATACTACTTTTAATATTCTGTTTTAAAGGAGGTACTTAACAGTACCACAAACAACAAAAGACATAATCTAAAGTATTACCATTAAAATTCATTTTCAAAGTATCTCATGAAATCAAACAAACACAGTCAACTTAAAAATTAGAGAACAACTCTGCAGTTTCTGACCACTCTAAAGACACTGTATCTCATTAGCCAGTTTCAGCGATGTTACCAATATGCTAATTCGTTTCAAAAAATTTTTTTTCTGTAAATCCAGTCTGCACCATATTTGTCTATATTATCAACTGTGAATAATAAACAACATGAGAAAATTAAGAGTCAACAGCTCATGGAAAAATTACTCTGCTAAATTTAAAATTACAAGCATATTTAAGTGTGGTCAAATTAAAATCTCATTACTCTGGAGTAGTAAAAAACCACCAGTGGGTTGTCCTTTGACTTAATGGAAATTCTAGGTTAAAGCTTAAAGGATATCCCTTTACAAAACGATCTCACCTATTGCAAATGTAAAAATATTGTTGAAAAATCAAGTATGCCTCCATGATTTTTAAGTTATCTAAATACTAATATAAAAATTCCATCCTAGTTGAAAATGTTATTTGTGTGACACTTAATAATTTTTCTACAACTTTGATGATTTTTAGAAAGTAGAATACTTAAGAAAATGGTCATACTGTTTCAGTGTTGTGACAGAGTCAACTGATGCAAGAACGTGATGTCAACCATGTCACATCAGGTTACAGTCCTCTTAAACTTAGCAATGTTACCTTTCTGGTAAGAGGTACCTCTATAGGCACTGGAATCACTTCTGCCAGGAGACATCCATAAAAAGCCACCATAAACATGACTGGGTCATTGTTGGGGTAAACCAGGGCAACCTAAAAGATAAATTCAATAATGGGACTAAGACTAGACTAATGGCTTTCAAGGTCACCTCCTAAGATAAACACATATATAACAATTACTATGAACACAATAAATGAAACTATTTAATAGCCTAAAGGGATTTAAGTTATAAAAAGAATAAGCAAATCTAAAGGAAACATTTTGGGACCTATAGTGCAATTAGTCATCATCATAAGAATTTTTCACTTTTAGTACTGGTGATTTTGGCCATGAACAACTTACCTTAAGTAGTAAGCTAATCACTTGTGAAATCCAAGGCAATGTACTTTAGTACAGGACTAGCCATAAAATCAATGTAATGGATTTCTACAGATGAGTATATTTTAAAAAAATAGTTTTTTTACATCTCTCAGAGAGGACCTACAAACATTAACTGACTTGATTATCACCTCAAGTTGGACCTAAGGTTCCTTACTCTTTAACTAACAAGTTTGTTGCGCAATCCTTTCTTACTAACCAACAAAGTAAGCATTCTAGAATGAAGGCATTTGATAATAGCTATAAGCAATACTGGTAGAAACTATTATAGGTATAAAGTTAGTTCATTCATTAAAAATAAACAGCGAAAATCCCTATAATATGTCCAAACCTGTGCTCTGAATTACAATGCATCACTGACTTCCTAATTTTCTCAAGGAATGAAAAAAAAAATTACTATTATCATTGCGCAGTCTATGGTTTGGCTTGGATATTTACATATTAAAAATGAAACTTAATTATGTCACCAGATTTTCCTTTCTTCTGCTTCAGATTCTCTTAACTCTGAAGATAAGTTCAATTCTGAACCTCCTACAGTTCTAAAAATTACAAATTTCTCAAGACATTTAAACAACTCATTTCCTTCCTCCACATATGTGTCCATGTTGCTAGGCAGATAAAAAAAATCACCTTCTTAGGATTCAGAGAGCATTAGAAAACACTCATGAGTCACATTTATAAACAGAAGTCATACTTTGGTGCCCTTTGTCACAATGCAAAAGTACTTTTAAAAGACTATTTAAGGAAATCCTATAATTATGAGCTAAGAATAAATGTTATGTAGTGCTTCATTCTACAAATTCCAAATGAAATTTAATAATTGATGGTAAGATGTAATCATATTTAGAAAGTCAATAAGAAAAAAAATCTTCAAAAATTTAGGCAAGCTTTCATGGTATCACCAATTAAAGAAGATATTACAAGTCAATGCTTCTTCTTAGAAATAATTCTTAAAAATATAATTCTTAAAATTTACTTTTTTCTCTACACAGAAAATAATTTAAAAGGTTTTACGGGGCATTTATTAAAGAAAAGAATCAGAGTAAATTTTAAAGCTAAAAACAGAAATATTTTGACAACAAAGACTAGGGTTTCTCTGTCCTTTAAATTAACATGGCCAAAGCTTACTGATGAGCAGCTACAGGAAGGAAATGGATTTCCTTCAATCTATGAATTACCATTTGACATGGAGTTAGCCATCTCAGATGAAACCAGTTTCTTATTCTAATAAAACTTAGTTAAATTATGCTGTTGTGCATGTAAAAATCCAGAATGTACATATTAGAAAACATTAAAACATCACCTCCCCAAACCAAAAAGCCAATTACCCTGTCTCCAGGTTTTAATACAGGTTCATTTTTGGTCCCCAGTTTATTAAGCAGTGTGTAGGCTAACTTTAAACTTCTGCTCCACAACTTTCCTGGAAAAAGAAAAAAAAAGTAATCATATAGAAAGACATACTTCAGTGAGAAGGCATTCATTCCATCAACACAATTTATAAGACAGTGGCCACTTCCAAATGATGCACTAGATATATATCATCTCTGACAAACAGCAAGTCCCTCTTCCTACTGAAAGTGCTTTAGATTCATTCACTCTAGTTTACAAGTCAGTCTTGTCTCCAAATAAAAAGAAAATATAATTGGACACCCACACTAATTTCGGTAAGATTTCAGATTCTTTTCTAAAGTAATCTGAGCATTGTTAGAAATTATTTGATGTGAGCTGATCGTATTTAAAGGGAGGAAAACAGTTTTTAACACAAGACTGAAAATTATGTGTTTTTTTTAAAAAAAGCTTTTTAGATATTGAAAGTTAACTGCAAAGCAAAAGTATGACTCAGATGATTAAGTCTTCCATACCACTGTATTTCAGTGACGGTAGACGATAATATGGAAATTACCTGAAACCTGCAGCTGCATTCACAGATTTTAAACAAACATGAGAAAATTTGACTGGCTTGCTGCTTTAAGGGATATATGGATGAAATTAATATACAGCTACTGGAATGAATGCTAAAAATTACTGGGAAAGGGCCTATTCATCCCTCTACTTGCTCCTCCACAACCACCCTTAGAAATTCTTATTTTAGATTACAAAGAAAAGGAAAGAGGAATCAGCTAGTTTGAATAGATATGTTAGTTCTACAAATAACTCATCTAGAGGGGTATCTAAAGTTAAACTCATGTCAATCTGTACAATTCTTTAAATAAAAAAGATCCATCCTCTAAATTTATTCTGTATCTAGGGATAGATAAGAGTGTTCCACTTTTGAAGGGAAAAAGCAACCAATTTGAATAAACTAGTATAAAATCTCATTCATAATTCAAGTTGAAAACTTTCTTGCTGTTTAAAAAAAGAAAAAGTTAATTTAAAAAGAAATATAAATGGCTTTTAAAAGTTATTTTTGAACGAACTGAGATGCAAAACTAAATGGGAAAGCATTGATTCTTGGGTCATTATCGAATTCTTTGCCTATTATACACAAGAGGCAGGGTAAAATAAATGATAAAGAACTAAAAAGGTAATCATTTTCACTTTTTAGATAAAATGATCTGATTTTTAACACACATTCTTATCTTGCCAAAATCTTTTTTCTTTTTTTTTTTTTTTTTAAGACTAGGTCTTGCTATTTTTGCCCGTGGAACCGCAGGCTCTCGTTGCCTAGGGTACCACAGACTCAAGCAATCCCCAGCCTCAGCTTCCCAGGTAGCTGGGATTATAGGCGCACACCACCACGCCCAGCTATTTTTTTTGGAACTAGGTCTCACTACGGTCCCCCAGGCGGGTCTCGAACCGCGATCCCTAGCACCGGCTGCTTCATAGGCTGAAGCTTACAAGCACGAGCCACCGTGCCTGGCTCTTGCCAAAATCTTATCTTGCCCCAAAGCTTCATAAAATCTTTTTCTAATGTTCAAACATCGGTGGAATTACAAAGCCCACCTCTTTATTTTGTTCTTTTGAACGCCATTTCAGCAAAAGAAAGTATTTGCTGATAGTTATACTTGGAATTTAGAATCTCATTAAAATAATTTAAAACATCAATTTAAACACAATAATGAGCAACTTGCTAAATAGCAAGATGAAAGAACTACCCATGAAACTCTGAAGATCTGTTGGGGGGAAAGAAAGGAGCTGTAATCTCATAAACTCACCGTATGTCAGAGTGTAAACTGGCTTCCCTGTCACATCCAGTGCAGTCAGACAGGGACATTTGGCTTGAGTGGTGCCCCAGCGCTGCAGGGCAGACTCGAGAGCAGGAGGCCAATTACAGATGACTCCTAGTGGCTCTCCCTTCACAGGGGTCATCTGCCGTCCCTCAGGCTTGGGTTGGTTGGGATCTGGTTGAGGTACTGCACCCAAGAAACCCAAAGGGTTTATTATGCAAGTGAGATGTGAAGTAAGTACACCTATCAACTAACATGACTTGGCTCTCTAACCTCAAATATATTTGTCCCCTTTTACCTTCATTTTTATCTAGTTCAAACTCACTCTGAAAAAAGAGGCCATCATTACAAATGGTAACTGATAAAACTGGGTCTTAATTTATTTTTCTCATATAACCATGAACCATGCCTAAAACAACTTAAGCAACAAACCAAATCCTGACAAAGCAGATCACTGAATATATAGAAAAGCACAATTTTTAGTAAACTATTTTTAAATTCTTTAAGTTTGTGTCCAATGCTGGAAAATCAGATTCTATTTAAAAGGATATGATTAGGAAAAAGAAAAGGTGAGTCTGAAACCCAAGTTTACAATCACCTTTTACAGGTGTGAACTTAGGCCAACTGAGTTACCTGGGCCTCATTTTACTTATCTGTAAAATGGAGATAGTAACCTTTATACCAGAGTCACTACTAGACTCAAACATTGGGACATGACCCAAATGACAAGATTCCATGTGTTCCTACCTTACACAGGTAGGAACATTCTTTTGCCTCCTGCTGGAGGCAGGAGGACATGGTCACCCAAAGGAAGGGTTAGAATTAGCCAAGTGATAGGTTATGGAAGGTACTTAGAATGGGTGGAATGATCAGCTAGTATCAGATAAATAAAATAAAAATTGTAATTTTATAGCTCAACTTCACAACAGATTTAAATGGGCGGATTCATTTTTCTACTGACATAAAACTGACATAAATAAATAAATTTGCCCTGGGTAAATAATGTTTCAGCTTTCTAATTCATATATTCCTAAACTCCAGGCCATCAGATTAAGTTGTACAAAAAGTTTGATTCTAAATAAATAGCTTTGCTTTTATGGACAGACTATATAATGCAGGCATCACAAGTATGCACATACTGTCAACCACTATGCCTCAAGGCAGACCCGGAGGCATATTCTCAGACTTTCAAGATTCCACAGGCATTTACTTCTCTAAAGGTAAGTGTATGTGATTGCTTCATACTCATAATCAGCGGAAAACTGATAGTTCTAGTGTGTCAAAGAAGAATGTTCAAGTATGATTTCTATTAAAGCGTGACCTTCATTTTCCTGGTCAATACCCCATGCTAGAAAGACAGGAAAGGTCATTACTGACATGAGCATCCTGAACATGTTCACAGTTCACTGAATGTAGTGACTCCCAAAGAAGCAGAAACATACCTTAATTTCTTTCATCAGGTCATTTGTTGCTTCCTGCTACATGGAGTAGCCTAAGACCAGGTCTAGGACACTAATGTGCCTCGTTGTGTTAACTGCTTACGTGGTCAAAGCCTACTGAAGTCTCAGGATGTTAAAATGTACTATAGAACGAACTGCCAAGGCTTGGTTCTTTTGAAAAAAAGCCTTTGTTAGGTGGATTTATCACCAAGCTTCGGTGATTTACCAAGAGGCAACCCTCATTATATCTATGCACTCCCCGCCCAATCCTTTGGACATAATTTCATCCAAAAATTGTTTAATTATTGAATGAGTAAACCACTAATAATCACTACTGCTCTATGAACTTTTCTCAACCACATAGGAAAATGATCTTTTCTCCCAACTGCCTATATAATACATACTTATTAAAGTTTCTCGTGTGTGTGTATGCACTAGTCTAAACTGCAAACAACACAAAGGAAGCGATTGTATTTTCACAAATCTCTGAACCTTTTTCACCACCAACCAGACTGTTGTAGAAAGCTGAGTAGCTGATTTAGTAAAAGTATTGTGTAATACCAAAAAAGTCAAGGCAAATCTTTCAGATGAAATTTGATGCTCATATCCTAAGTAAATGCTAATTATAAGTAAATTTTAGAAGTCTGTATTTGGGAAGGTCCTAATTTCAAATGCATATTTCTAAGGATGGTTTTATGTTCTTTAGTTACCTCTTTGCCTTTCTCTTCCTTACCTCCCTCATTATTTTTCATCTGAGCTCCAAAATATAAATGATTCTTAGGTGAAAAAGCAGAGAACAACTATGTCTTTGAAAAACATGATGTCCTTTCCATTCTTATATCCTATAGTATCTGACATATAGCACTTACTTAAGAAATGTTAAGGAATATATATATATATATATTCCTTTTTATATATATATATATATATAAAAGTATATATATAAAAGTATATATATAAAAAGTATATATATAAGTATATATATAAAAATATATATATATATTCCTTTTTATATATATATATATATATAAAAGTATATATATATATACTTTTATATATATATAAAAGTATTATTCTTATTACCTTCCACAATTTCTTCAGAATCATCCACAAAAAATTCTTTTAAGGGAGGTCTTTTAGGTCGTTTCAGAGTATTGAGAAGCTGCTGGATTTTTGTGGATACTCTGCTACTGACAGGAACGCCTAAAAAGGGAAAAAAATGAAATATTAAAATTCATTGATTTAAAGGAAATTTTAGTTTCTCAATTTTTTGTGGAGGTTTTATTTCTTTTATATATATATATTTTTTTTATATTTCATATCAATTTAAACTCCATTTAATCTCCAGAGGTCACCCACCACCTCCCTTCCCTGACCACTCGAGCTGGTCCCCACCCTCCCACTGTGTATTTTCATTTGGTTGTCTATATATTAGTGAAACCATTTGGTTTCTGTCTTTTTCTTTCTGACTCATTTCTGCTAGTATGATTTCTTCTAGGTATATCCACGTTTCAATAATGGAGGTTTTATTTCTAATGAAGTCTGATCTCTTCCCACAGTCACATTCTGTTTCAATAGGGTCAAATAGGTATAAATATACAAATGATAAGTTTTATAAGAATGGAGAACAAATATAGTTATTTTTAATATACTGGCTAAAGGTTTCATCTTATCTTTCCTTCTCTTACAATGTTTTCTTTTTCCATACTCAGTTTTTTGTGCAAGGTATTTTGGAAAGTACAAACTAATCCTGAACAAGTGTCACTGCCACCCTTATGCTACTGAAAAAAAGAGTTCTTAACATGTTTGTGTTAATGGGGCAAATGCCATGCTGGACCCACTAGGTGGAAAAAATAATTTGATTTTTTTCCAGTTTTTTCAGTTAACCCCTGAGTTTAGTAACTAGGTTACTAAAAAAAAGAAGAACTCCCTACCATCAGCTGTATCCATAAGACTGGATCTGTTGGATCCTTTGTGCATGCCTTTAACTATCCCCGAGGGGGGCAGGTCAATATTTGCTGGGCGTATTGAGGAAGATGATGATGAGGAAGAGGTAGTTGTTGTGACATCAGGGGGAGCAGAGAAATTCTCTAAGAGGGAAGGAAACAAAATTTAGAATTATATTGTCTTAGCAGTAAAAATAAGCATTATTTACTTTTTAATAAGGAAGACAAATTATATAAATAGGGCATTAATTCATGTAAAATGATCTTTTAAATCAAAGTCTATTAGCAAGACATACATGAGAGCAAAAGGTTAGCCCAGGGTTTATCAGCTTCCCCAAATTAGTCTCAAAAACTCCAGTAGCCTTAGTAAAAGTATATCATACATGAAATGTTTCCTAAAAATAATCTTTTCATTCAGACAAAGGGGCCAGTAGCATGGTAAAGGACAGAGTTAGACATTTAGTAGTAAACTTATTAATGTAGTATATACACAGGCTGATTCTCCATGATGCAACACCTGAAACTTACAGGTTAAAATCCAGTATTAATTCAATAAACACACACACTTTCTTTTCTACACAAAAACGCTGAAGAGAAATCCATGCTCTAAAAATAATCATAATACAAAAATTGCAAAAGTAACTTCAAAACAATACCAAAATAAGAGTGATCATAATGGCTACTGATATTCTACTCCTTTGAGCGTTTCTGCACATCTCTGTTGGCTCATCTATGTTTTCTCGTCCAGCAAAGATAAGTAGTGTCTCAGGAGTGGTTCAGATCACTCAAGTTTCCAGATGAAGAAAACCATACAGAGTTCGTTTATAGTTTTTATAAAATAATAGATTAACTTGCACCAACTTGAGAGAAAAGGCTCTTCCCTTGCTCTAGATAACTTTCTAGTCTTATTGTATGCTACTACCTATAAGAATTCTTAATATGGAGAAACTGAATGAAATACACTGCAAGAGAGTCAATCAGCAGGAATGTGTTAGAATAAAAGTTGAAGAAAGCACCTGAAGAAAAAGAAAATTAGAGGAATCATAAGATTAACAAAAAAGCCACTCAAAATTCAAAATACTAAAAAAATAAACAATTTCTAAAATCAACTTGGGAGTAAAATCTCCATTTCCAAAAACTCTATAGTTTTTAAAGTTTCAAATATTCTTTCTATAGGGTAATGTGGTAACAAAGCATTAAAAAAAATGTTCATTCGACCCAGTACTATCAGTAACAGAAATACATCCTAAGGACTTATTGAAATAAATGCATAAAGTTGCAGGTCAAGGATGTTCATTCCAGCAGTTTTTATAATACTAAAAACCTCAAAAAAAAGGCCCAAAATAGGGAAATGGCTATATAAATCCTGTCAAAGTCACAGAAGGGCATGTTTAGAAATCAAAAAACAACATTACAATTCTGTATCAATGATATGGAAGATGCTACTAAGAAAAGCTGGTCATCAACATTATATTAAGCATGATTTCATTTTTGTAAAACACATACTTATCCATATGCAAATAAAGTTAGAAGGCTATACACTGAAGTGTTAACATTAAAATAGGTATCATGGGATATAGATTACTTTTTCTGTTATCCATATTTTCAAATTTTCTGTTAGGAACATGATTACTTCTGTTAGAGCAAACATTCAAAGGGAGTATCTATAAAACAGTTTCTATGAGTACCTGAACCAATAACTTCTCACTGATTAGAAGCAACAGAAAAATTCAAGGTCAATGACATCATCTTGTGAAAAAAAGCAGGTAAAGTAAACTGGCTATCAGGACAATATTCTAACAGGTGACTTTTTTTTTAGCCAAACATGGAAATAAAATCTGACCCAAATGTGACTGTGCTGCTCATCCTCCTCAGCAGAAGAGGTGGTGGGCACACTGACCTGCAGTTGTGTTAGGATGTTCAGCGAGTTACAAATAGAGCTAAGGGTACAGGATCAGCTGTCAGGTGTTGGCAAGTGGTTTTTATTGTGGGCACTCATATCCTCAAGGGAGCTATTTTCTTTAACAATTACATGTTTGAATTGAAAATTTTCAAAGTTTTCAGAAATCAATTATTAGAATAAAGATATACACAAGGTGATAGGGAAGGGTCACTGATGTGAAAATTAAAACACGAAAATGCAATTGATTGTCAAGAAAAAAGGGAAAAGTATCACAGACACATGATGTTCATATACATCACTCAGTGCAAAGTGGACAAAACCAATTAAGCAAAAGCAGAGATCTAAGCTCTATCTTTATCTACACATGTCACAAACTCTTAAAAGACACACACACAAAAACATAAAGCAGAGCCAAGCAAAAGCTATACTCCATAAAGGAGCACTGGCAGCAGGCAGTAGCTCACAGAGTACAAAACATAGTCTGCACACTCCAGCTGCAGCAATAACACAGCGGCAAGGACAATAAATCCAGTCTTTATGCTAGAGACAAAGGGCTTTGTCTTAGGGCAGAATTTTTTTAGGGGGTTAAATGTTTTGTTTTGAAAAAGTGCAGACAACAATCCTGGGAAAGTCTAAGATGTTACAGGTGTTAACATTTTTAGTATAGGGACTATTTTTCAGTAGGGAAAAAACCCATGCTAAGACTGGTATTATATCTTGCAGCTCGAGTATTGCTTACAGAAATAGCTATGGCTTCAGGTGGGCAATCCCAGTACCAACGAAGCAGACAGTGCCTATCATTCCAAATGTATTGCTGGTGTTTCCTTCTTTGTCTCATTAACTGTTAAGTTTTTTCTGATTCTAAATTTTTAGGCCACTATGAAAAACCTAATACAAATCATAAAATATTTCCTGAATACTGGGAGCCAATGGAAAACAATTTGGACTTCTTGGATACAGCCAACGCCTACCTATTCGAGTATTGGCAAAAACATCAGCTAGAGACCCACTGGTTCCTTTGACCTCTCCATGGGACAGCGTAGAAGATGCGGATGAAGAAGTGGACGATCCCTGAATTGAACGGTTGATCCAGGACTCAGCATTCTGTAAGCTCTGTTGCAAGGCAGCAGAGAGCGCAGCTTGGCGTCTCAGAGAACCCTCATCCTCAGAGGCCGAAGACGTGTCTGTGTGGAATTAGAAAAAAAGAAGTTCTCGATCCTGCCTAGAACACAGGCCTTTCAGTTTGTGCTCATTGATCACACATTCAATTTTGACACCAGCAAAACATTCCCATTCTTAAGGTAACTTAACACGTAGTTTCTCAAGAATCTCAAGCAAAAGTCCACAGAACAAAATCTGCAAAGTAAAACAACCCAAATCTATAGGCAAATTCAAGCTATTTTTTAAAAAATCCTTTAGAGTATTTAAATTTCATTCATTACTTTTCTGTCTGTTCTGAGCTTAATCAGAACATGAGTTAAATTCTTCTAACTACTAATGTTCAAATGATACTGAGGTTCTTTTTTTTTGAGACTAGGTCTCGCTATTTTTGCCTGTGGAACTGCAGGTTCATGTTGCCCGGGGTACCACAGACTCAAGCAATCCCCAGCCTCAGCTTCCCAGGTAGCTGGGATTACAGGCATGCACCACCATGCCCAGCTATTTTTTGGGGACTAGGTCTCACTACGTGCCCCCAGAGGGACTCGAACCGGGGTCCCTGGCCCCGTCTGCGGCTTCCTATGCTGCTTATAGGCATGCACCATCATGCCTGCCCCTGAAACTGAAGTTCTTATGTATTTCCTAGATTATCTTGTGACAGGCCACTACACTGATTTTGACAAGTACTTACTAATTAGTGTCTTCTTGAAAGGAAATCATCTTGATAGGGAAATATAAAAACTTATTTCTGTTACCAATAAGTTAAGTGTGGAACAGTGAGCTGGGTGCAGGGGGAACTGAATAAGAAACTGTCTTAGCCTAAACCGAGCACGGTGGCTCGTGCCTGTAAGCTCTAGCCTATGAAGTGGCTGGGGCTAGGGATCGCGGTTCGAGTCCCGCTCGGGGCAACACAGTCCCAAAAAATAGTTGGATGTGGTGGCGCGCGCCTATACTCCCAGCTACCTGGGAGGCTGAGGCTGGGAATTGCTTGAGTCCGTGGTACCCCGGGCAACCTGAACCTGCAGTTCCATGGGCAAAAATAGTGAGACCTAGTCTCAAAAAAGGAAAAAAAAGAAAAAAAGAAAAAGAAACTGTCTTAGCCTAGAGGCTTGTCATGGTTTTAGCGGAAAAGTCATCTGGTCAAAGGGCACAGGTAGGCCTTCCAAACACAGCAGGAGATGGGACAGATCTGTATTTCTCTCCTTAACTCTCAATCAGCAAATACTTGTGATAAACTCACTGAGGTCTGTATTTAGCCTGGCTCCAACTTAAGGAAAATAAGGCCTAAATTAGAAAAGCATGCTGAAAAAAAGTTTTAAAGAAAAATTCAACCAACTATAGAATAGCTGAGAAGTAGAAGTCAGACAATTATTATTTAAGCTTGAGGCATAAAGTTCAAGGAGCATTGGTTTAATGTGGGACCCCCTTATAATTTACAACCTGTGGAATGATTTTCATTGTTTTTAAAAAAATAAATATTCTGTGCTTTGGTCAGCCAAACACTTTCCTCTATGCCATGTTTAACTGTATGTTCATGCTCTGGTTCAAAGAATCAGAGAGCTAACAAACAAGGCTAGAACACTGCTAGCATCCAAAAAACAGAAATCTGTGCAATAAAAGAGTAATGTGATCAAGAAGTCAAATTTTACAAACCGAGCAAAGTAAAGTGAAAATAATGATTACATCCTTGCTTTCTATTCTGGATTATGTCCAACTTATTATCTCATGTTAAAAAAGATTTGAGATTCAAAACTTGATTTTTCTGCAACATACAATAAAATTACAATGTATGCCAAGAACGATGTCACATTCCAAGGATTCTGAGATGCATGTTCTTAGAAGACAAGTGCCCTAAAAAGGCTTAGTCTAGTACAAAAGGCACAAAAATGTAATCAATGCTAAGAAAGCAAGGAATTTCACAGGAGGGGCACCAATCTCAGGGCCCTATTTTTGAGTATTTCTATGTAGATGAGCAAAGATATTGAAGAAGTAAGGGGAAAAAATGAAGCTGGGGAGGTAGTGACCAGACTCTAAAGGGATTTAACAATGAAGTTCTTTAAAGAAAGAGATCTGTAATGGTGGAGTGGTGATGGGGGTGGGGGGGTGGGGAGATTATTAAAGAAAAATACAGAGGGAAAGAAAGGTAAAATATCTACAATCTTTTATTTAAGTAAAGTATTTTGCATAATTTCAGAAATTATTTCCTCTGTGTGCTAAAGAAAAGGAAGTATGGGGAAGGTTTGCCATGGAACAGGTAAATCTGAACCTAAAAATAAGTGTTTTTAGAGCAATACTTCTCAGGATCCCATAAACTCCACTGGATTTACAGGCTATCTTTATTGCAACCATTATTTTAATTTGTCAAAGTCTAAAATCAGAATAACCCAATTTTTAAGATAGTAAAACCAATATTTTCATGATTAGATTTATGGGAAATTGTCTTCATTGTTTCTTTATTAGATCAATTATACAATTAAGTATATTGTTTCTATTCAATTACCTCATTTGCCTGCCAGTTCTCCTCAGAGTAAGTGGTGACCGCTACTGTGGGACAGATTAGTGAAGAGGAAAAAACATGGCTTTGGTGTCCATTTTCCATTTGAATTCTGGGATCCACCACTTACTAGCTACGTGAATTGGGGACAAAATTACCCACCCAAGAAGGTGGTTTACTTGTTCATCTATTCAACAAATACTCTAGAACTATACTGCTGGTACAAATAAAATGTTGAGCAAGATGACAGTCCCTACTCTAAGATGATTTAGAGTTCAGAGCAGGAGGGATCAAGGAAGTGAGACCTAAACTAGAGCCAGAATGCTAAACAGGACTCAGTGATGTGGGGTGTAGAGCTGGGGAGAGACAATGGTCAGGGAGCAAGAACATCACATTAGAAAGCTGAGAGGGAGCAAAAAACAAGGCAAGGCATATTTGAAGATCTGAAAGAAATGAGACAACCTAAAGCACAGGATAGTGACGAGGTTGGACTAGTCAGCAGCACCAGGTTGGGTGCTAAAAGCCAAGTAAGACATGTTAAGGAAATGGAGCTTTGTTCTAATTGCAGGGGAGACCACAAAGGGAGACAAAGTGCTGAAGGCACCACCAGTAGTGCCAGAACTCAGCAGCTGGCCCATAAACATTAGCTTCCCTTCTCCCTGAGAAAACCTACCAGGTTAGCACACACGCACAAGGGCTGAGCAAAACCTAAAGTTGTTCATGTGTTAACCACTGTTCTGAGGCCCTATCTTTTAAAAATAAAAAATAAGCTGCCTTAAATATACATGCTTATTTGATAGCGTTTAAAAAAATTTAAAGTAACTGTTGCCAAAGGAAACTGCCATGGTCAGCAATCAGAATAAAATTAATTAGTATTAAATGAAATAATGTTACATTTTCCTACTGACTATGCCCTGAAACTCATAGCTTAACTATCCTAACTGAGGTCCCTTACGTGAGCTTTGCCATATGGTAAGTAGCATGGCCTACCGTAGTAACCTTGGTGGGATGGGGCAATGTGAGATGACAAATGGATTATGGAGAAACTTGAGGGAATGATGGCTACATTCATTATCTGAACTGTGGTGTTTAAATGTGGTTTATTATAACTTAAACAAGCATATAATTTAAATATGTGCTGCTTATTGTATGTCACTTATAATTCAATAAATGTATTTTTAAAAAGACAAACTTAATGATTTTTGAGAGCAAAAATGATGCCTAGGTGAAAAAGGATGGTAGCAGCTGGGTCACTCAATACACCAAGGAGAAGTTCCTGGAAAGAGATCATCTGCCTTTGGGTTCATGTAGCGCTACATCATCCCGACTGACTTTTACTGATAATTCTTTCTCTTATTTGAAATTTAAAAGCTGGATATATTTTATTGAGTATTTTCTAAAGGAAAATCTATTTTCTCGTCTGGGCACAGTGGAGCGTGCTTGTAAACAACAGGCTATGGAGTCACAGCGGGGTCTGGGGATCACGGTTCAAGTCCTGCCCAGAGCAACACAGCAAGACCTAGCCCCCTCAAAAAAAATAGCTGGGCGTGGTGGTGTGCGCCTGTAATCCCAGCTACCTGGGAAGCTGAGGCTGGGGATTGCTTGAGTTCATGGTACCACGGGCAATGTGAGCCTGCAGTTCCACGGACGAAAATAGTGAGACCTAGTCTCAAAAAAAAAAAAAAAAAATCTATTTTCTCTTGTTTCTAGGAGAGAATTTTCAAGATATCTAATTGACCACACACCTAGAAACAGAAGTCTGTGCAAGTTATTAATCTGCTTTCTCAGTAAATTGGGACAGAGTTTAAATTTCAGTAAAATGGGACAGAGTTTGTTAAGAGAACTGAAAACCAAAAATTGTGTGTTAGGTACCTAGTGCTCTGATTGGTACATAGAGGATATTTAGTAAATGATGACTGTGAAACTAGTTTTATTAGCAAACCTTAAATTTTATAATCAACTATTGAAATTAATTAATTCAGTCTGATAAAGTGGCTTTTAATTGTGCTTTGGCTTAAATAATGAGTATTTAGGCCAGGCACAGTGGCTCGTGCTTGTAAGCTTCAGCCTATGAAGCGGCTGGGGCTTAGGGATCGCGGTTCGAATCCTGCCTGGGGCCCGTAGCGAGATCTAGTTCCAAAAAAAAAAATAGCTGGGCATGGTGGCGCACGCCTGTCATCCCAGCTACCTGGGAAGCTGAGGCTGGGGATTGCTTGAGTCTGTGGTACCTCGGGCAACAAGAGCCTGCGGTTCCACAGGCAAAAATAGCAAGACCTAGTCTCAAAAAAAAAAAAAGAATGAGTATTTACTAGCCTTTAAGGTAATTATGGATCATTGCTCATAATTCATGATAGTAATGAGGGAATGCAATTAAAAGCATCTGAATATTAAACTAGAGAATGTTTATCAAGATCATATTGTCAAAATTAGAATATGTGGAGAATATCCTCTAATTAAGACAGGCAATTTATACTAACCTGGACTTTTAAGACTGATACGTGTTTGGTTACAATCTCTTGGATGGCAATAACTACTTAATTTGTTAGGAATATTACCTATTCCAGCGCCATACTCCATGTTATCTATTAAGAAAGGAATTTCAAAAGACTTGGAGGAGGCACATGGAGCAGAGACATGTGAAGAAGAGGCTTCACTTGCTTCTCTTTTTTTGGACACTAGGTTTTGCTATTTTTGCCTGTAGAAGCGCAGGCTCAAATTGCCTGGGGTACCACAGGCTCAAGCAATCCCCAGCTTCAGCTTCCCAGGCAGCTAGGATTACAGGCACATGCCACCATGCCCAGCTATTTTTTTGGGACTAGGTCTCGCCACGTGCCCCCAGTGGGACTCGAACCGCGATCTCTGGCCCTGGCCGCGGTTTCCTAGGCTGCCGCTTACAGGCATGCGCCACCATGCCCAGCCTCTAACTTGCTTCTCAATCTTGGACTTGTACCAGGGACTTAAGGGACATGGATGGTCATGAAGACACTTGGAGAAGTGGGTGAGAGACCCATGAGGAGGCTGGCAATGGGCGCCATTAGCTTGACTTGTATTTTGATTTTGCTCTTTTTCTTCCAGCCCTGACTGGCCCTTTTTGCCCCTTTCCTCTGGTTCCCTGCCAGAAGGTGCTTTAGGCTTGCGACAAGTTTTTGGGCTTCGGTGGCCTTGTTTTAAGCCAACCCTTTTTGCTGGTCCTTTACCCACAAAGGAATGGGTAACTTTAGAGTGTTTCATTGAGAAACTATTATCCTTTCTCTAGTCCCTTTGTCTATGCTACGCATACTAATTCCATTAAAGTCCTTTTCTATAAAAAAAAAAAAAAATCCAAATATACTGTTTTATTAAAGTAAAACACAAAATCAAGATGACTGGAATCTGAAACATAATTGTGCTTGATTTGGGGCAAATAACTTAGTGACTTTGAGCCTATTTCCTTGACTCTAAAGAAAACTGCTTTTCCTACTTCAAGAGAGCTTATAAAGAACAAATGAAGCAAGGTAACCATGAATATGTGAAAATCACTTACACAACATAATGTACCATAATTCTGAAAACACTGTTATAGTATGTTAAAGGTAAAACAATACCCCAGTCTGTTTTGGGGCATCATTTTCATATATAAAAACACAGAGAGGTAAATTTCTCCTTGTGTGGTCCTACAAATTACTGTAGTAGTCACTTTCATGCAGGCCTTGCATGAAATAGACAATTAAACTTGAACTTTATTCTACCCAAACCACTAAAAACAGCTTACTACGCTTTGGGGTCATTAAGCAGACTATTTGATCACCTGTGTACCCTCAGAATGCAGCACAGAGTAGGTCTACAAGGTGCAGGCAAAGCTTAGAAGAGAAAAAAAATGTGTGCTGTAGTTTTTGTATTGTGTTTATATGTATGAATGAGTAACAGTGTTACACAAAGAAGCCCTACAAAGAGATAGCTGAGGTAATTGTCTCATGACATTAGTAAATGATTTCAGCACATAAAGAGAACTGGATGGCAGTAATTCAAGTCATCTAAAGACAGAAAAAAAAAAGGCCACAGGCACTGAAAGAACCACCAATCACTTCTAAGTTGGAGGATTTAAAACTTCTAATTAACAAGGTAATATTTAGTATACATATTGATAAGCAAATTTTAGGTCAACTGACTTTTTTTTTTTTTTTTTTTTTTTTTGAGACTAGGTCTTGCTATTTTTGCCTGTGGAACCGCAGGCTCTTGTTGCCCAAGGTACCACAGACTCAAGCAATCCCCAGCCTCAGCTTCCCAGGTAGCTGGGATGACAGGCGTGCGCCACCACGCCCAGCTATTTTTTTGGAACTAGGTCTCGCTACAGCCCCAGGCGGGACTCGAACCGCGATCCCTAGCCCCGGCCGCTTCATAGGCTGAAGCTTACAAGCACGAGCCACCGTGCCCGGCTCAACTGACATTTTATTACTGGAGAATGATTTATGCATAAAAGACAAATTATTCCCCATGCCAACTATTTACCATATTTTCCAGACTATATGGTACTATAAACGATGCCAAGATTTATGACATATTTTACTCCTTAAATCCTTTTTATCTAATCCCTCCAAAAACAACTGTGGATTTTCATTGATTCAGTAATTCCACTCTGTGGGGAGCGCCTCCCATAGCAGCATGTGGTCAGTGTGCTTGAACAGGTGTCCCAGGACCAGGTTGCGCTGGATAGCACGTGAAGAGTGAAGGTCCCAACCAGACATGTGCTTTGTGATATGTGCTGCATCTTCACAGGTGGTGCACAAAAACTGCACAGCGAAGATACTGCAAAATTTCAGATTTTTCACAGTATTTTTAAAAACTGTGCAGACAGAGTGGCACCATTTTTCCACAAAGAAAGTTGTAACAAGGTCATTTTTATATCTGGCTGGAACCTGAAACTTAACTCATTTTAAGAATATTTTGTGGGAGCAGGGCGCAGTGGTGCATGCCTTTAATACAGCCTTGGGAGGCTAAGACTAGGAATCGCTTGAGTCTGCGGGTTCAAGACTAACCCAGGCAAGATAGCAAGACCTAGTCTCAAAAAATAGCTGGGCATGGTAGCACACACCTGTAATCCCAGCCTTGGGAGGCTGAGGCTAGGGATCACTTGAGTCTGCAGGTTCGGGACTACCCCAGGCAACTCAGCAAGACCTAGTCTCTAAAAAAAAAGTTTTGTTTTTTTTTAACCTGATTTGAAAAGGAAAAAAAAAAAAAAAAACCAGCCTGTAGCCCTCAATGAATGTCAGTTCTATTCCTTCCCATCTGTTGAGCACAGGCTTAGCATTCTAAAGGTTAACAGAGTAAATATGCACAACAAACCCTAGTAGGCACCCCTGGGTCAGGTTATTAGAAGTTCAGGGAAAAAGTGATAGAGAACTGAATTACAAAAGAAAGGAGACAGTCATGTCTCTAACTGGTGGCTCTCAGACAATGAGAGACTGGCACCCAAATTCTAAACATAAAAACAGCAAATTCTATGCCCTAAAATGAAAAGTGCTTAAGGAAATCTTAGGATATCATTCTCCCCACCTTCCCTCACACCAGGGCACAGATCTGGTCCTAGGCATCTGGTGACTGTTGAACAAGGGCAGCAAGATCTAGCTCCACATGGGGACTATGTGAGAAATCATTATACTGTGGGCTCAGGAGATATCTTCATGTTGGGGAAAAATTCCTCTTTTCTTTAATTCTATTTCATAATATCGATGTCCCTAACAGCTCATTAAAGCTTCTCAGAAACTATGCAGAAATGCCCCAAAACATAAGAAAACTGGATAGAAATCTTTTTATTTCCCTACTGTGCTGACTACAGATAGGTCTCAGCAGAGTCATATTTTCATACTTATGAAATTATTAAAACATATAAGGTACTCAAGAACATTATGGAAGTATAGTGTGTATGTGTGCACTTTTTTTTTTAAGGCTGCAGACAGAGGAGAACATCAGTGTTAAGAAATACAGAGGCCTGTAGTGAATTCCAAAGGACTATGGTCTCATTCAGCAATGGAACAGCCATGATTTGTTTCTAGAGCTGGTAAATTCCCCTTAGGCAGTGACGTTTATAAAAGAGGATTTTAAAAGTTCCATTCCTTCTAAGCATTCTCAAGATCCTTTGCTGCACTCTCACATTTAATCTGAGGCCATGAGAGCGGACTCTATTTCTCTGAAGTTGCATTCTTTAATACAGTTACAGACATGATTGTTTCTAAGAACTCCGAGTCACACAGCTCCCTACCCTTTGCCATTTACTACAATTAAACTCTCTGCCATGCTTCATGCAGCGGAATCTGCCAACAAGGACTAGCTAACAGAGAGCCCCCTTTGTCCACAAGGACCCAACGAGTGCTATACTATATATGCAAAAAGGAAGCCATCCAAGATTTTGAATAAGTGGGCTTGAAGTATGCACCACCACAGACACAAAATGTCTCATTGTGATGGTTTGCTAGAGGTATCCTGTGTTACAATTGAAGGAACACTTGAAGCCACAGAACTATTTCTTTTTCAAACATATTGACACCACACATGTAAAAGGAAAAAAGCACACACAGTTAATGAGCTCACAGCACACCCAAATGTTCTGAGAAGTTTGCCAAAACCTAGAAGAAAACTATAAATATGAACCTGGACTGGGAACAGAATGAATGTGAATAGCTCAACTTGACATGTGAATCAGAGTTAACCACAACCACAATATAATCTTCCTAGGAATCTCCCCCAAAGCACAGTCAAAACCTTAAAAACATTTTTTTAAAGGTTTTAAACACTTTGGGGGAG
This sequence comes from Uropsilus gracilis, assembly GCA_004024945.1. Lineage (NCBI taxonomy): Eukaryota > Metazoa > Chordata > Mammalia > Eulipotyphla > Talpidae > Uropsilus > Uropsilus gracilis. The sequence continues at coordinate 55,896 of PVHY01005779.1, read as the reverse complement.
ATTCTGAGTAGATAAGACAACTAATGTTTTTTCACTGTTCCTCAAGTGAAATTATAACTCTTAAATTTACTATCGGGAGTAGGGATTTGAAGTCTAGGGAATGAGAATGGAATAAAAGCACTTAATTCTCACTGCTACTGTGACCCCTATTAAAAAGCAGATTCTTTGTAAATAGTGTTGTAAATCAATGCTATCTCAATTTTGAAAAGCAGATTCTTTAAAAAATACACAAATATATACAAGACATATTCACACACGATTTCAACACATTACAGCTGGAACAACTGCTCTATCATCATCTTTAACAACACATCACATTTTGTAAAGTCCATTTACTCCTATGACTTGCAGAAACAAAGCACCTGATTAAGGAGCATAAACCTGTTTATGATTGTACAAATGTGGAGGTTAGCTCAAAGAAATGCTGGAAATTCAGAGGGAAAAAACTTTAGCAACTTTACTCTTTTGGTCTTTTGTATATGTCATTTATAATGCGACAATCAAAATCTGTCACCTTCCATGTATGCTGTTACACACCTCTGATGGTGAGAGAATTCTGGCTACTTCAGAAAAGAAAAAGCAGGATTCATTTTTGGAGCATTAAAGTAGGGACAGTCAGCGAGAAAAGGTTCTGATAAACCTACCAGGAGGTGTGCAGGCATCAGCAGGAGACTGAACAAAGGTGGATCGCCTTTTGGTTGGCATGGGCAAAGCCATCTTCTGCTCTTTGTGCTTTGCCAGTGCAGCTTGCACTGCTTCTGTGTGGATATCTGAAAAAGTAAACATTTGCAATTACTAGCTCCTGGGTCTTTACTTGTTTACTTCTGATGGTTTGAACTATTACTCCTTCAATTGTCAAAAAAAGGTCGTTAGTTGGTTTTTATTTATCAATTCTTTTAGATCCATTAAAAATAAAAGTCAGGAATAGAGACAAAAGAAGCCTAAAACAATTTTATGGAGAAAGAGAATTAAGTCTTAAAGAAGGGCCAAGCTACACACAAACATCCTTAAATCTTATCTGTGCTATGTGAATGTAACCCTATAAGGGTCACACCAAAAAGATCCTTAGAGGTAATTATAACCAAAAGAACTGAAACAGGGTCTTGCACACCCATGTTCCCTACAGCATTACTCACAATAGCAATAGAAACATTCATGAATGGATGAAAAAGAAAATGCATATAGTATATAGTGATGGACTGCTTAATGATAGGGGTTAGGTTCTGAGAAATCCACTGCTAGGCAATTTAGTTGTGTGAACATCGTAGAATGTAATTACACAAAACCTTATTTGTGCAATAGTCTATTACACACCCAGGTTATATGGTATACTTGTATATATGATCTGCTGTTGACCAAAATGTCATTTAAAAAATGCATGACTGTGTATATACATTCTTCAAAAAGAAGGGAATTCTGTCTTACTCTACAAAATAGATGAACCTTGAGAACATTATTCTAAGTGAAGTAAATCGCTCTCAAAAAAAGCAAATACTGTAAGGTATAAGGTATCTACTTTAAGGTATATGTTATCTACGTTAGCCAAAATTTAGTCAAATTTTAGTCAAATTAATAGATATAGAAAGCAGAATGGTAGCTGGGTGGGAAGGATAATAACATTATTCAAAGAGTATAAAGTTTTATTACACAGATGAAAGAGTTCTAGGGAGCTGCTGTATAGCAATGTGCATGCAGTTACCTATAAAGAGATGGACACCTAAAAACTGTTAAGTGGGTACCTTTGTCGCTGCTATTTTCCCCCCACAATAAATACAATTTTTGATTGTAAATATTCAATATACTCTTATTGCATCTGGATTTTGAATCTCAGAGAGTATTTCCACGAGGTTTTCTATAAGCTTGGATTATAGGAAAATTCACTGATTTTTCTTTTGGTACTCATATGATTTCTTCTTACATGTATACCTCTGATCACTCAGAAATATTTGCTTGTATGTGGTGTGAGGTCAAAGTGTGTGAGTATTTAAAAATTTAAAAATACTGCCAAACTGTTATACTATTACTTTTAAGACTAAAGTACCAACTTACTTCAGGCTGTAAAATAAAATAATTTTATATCATCTTTGTATTTATATTATTTTTGTGTGCCTAAAGTTTGCTTGTTAAATCAAGATTATCAAGTCATATGCCATATTGTATTTATGATGCCATCTTACATAAAACATATTCTGGTTTCAGGTATGTTAAAATATAAAAAGTATTCTCATATTAGATAAAATATGGTTCTTAGCCATCTTAAAAAATAAATGATAAATTGCTTAAACTGAGGAAAAATATTTCAACAGAGCAACTGTAATCAAATACTTACTAAATACTTTTCAAAAACTACTGTGCATGAGATATGAATATATGATAACAAACTTGCTAAATCTAGGTAATTACTCAAGTAAGCAAGCCTAGAATATTCCTAATATTTGGTTAACAAATAATTCTGAACCAACCATGTTTTTCTTTGCCTTAAGAATTCATTTCGCTGGGCACGGTGGTGTGTGCCTGTAAGCTTCAGCCTATGAAGTGGCTTGGGCTAGGGACTACAATTCAAGTCCCACTCGGGGCAATATAGACAGACCTAGTCCCAAAAAATAGCTGGGCATGGTGGTGCATGCCTGTAATCCCAGCTACCTGGGAAGCTGAGGCTGGGGATTACTTGAATCTGTGGTACCCTGGGCAACGTGAGCCTGAAGTTCCACGGGTAAAAATAGCAAGACCTAGTCTCAAAAAAAAAAAAAAAAAAAGAATTCATTCCATGAGATCACAGAACAAATCAAATCACCCACCTACTTCCAACTTGACAAACCCTGATCTAACTTGTGTTAAAGGTTTACAGTTCACAGAAATGTTCACAGTTAGTCTAATAGCAGAGTACTCATTGATAAGAACAGACAGTGATCTTAACTGGACCTGACTCATTGACCAGAACACAATTCATCTTGATCTTTGATAAAGGAACCACTACGTAACTACAGTCTCCAGATACACTGACTCTACCAAAAACAAATGGAAGCTGGGTATCATTTTCTATCACTAATGTCTGAGCTGAATGGGGTGATACGAATACACATTTAAAGTCTTTTATTTTTGTTTTAAGGTGGTTAATTGCTCAGAAGATTAACATTATTACATGTCTGAGATATGAAAACACTAAGTCTAGGATTTGATTATAAATGATTAAAATGTGGTAAGTGTTAATAATACTCCACCAATTAAGAGAGGATTTCCAAGTTAGACTCACTGATAATCAGTATCAAATCCTTTCTGCACTCTGGGTACTTTATTCAGAATGCTTGTAATTTTCATTTAACATACCATTCTACTTCTTAGGTTAATTTGACATGTGACTTATAAATGTTACTTTTCCTATAACTGGAGTGACAAAGCTGAAGTTTAACTCCCATCAATTTCTATTTGCTCTGCTTTTGTTATTTGTTGGTTTCTTCTCATTCACAGCAGAAATTCTCAAATATGCTGTTGTCACCAGTTACTGAAGCAATTTCTTATATACTGATTTAACACTAGGTTCATATTTAATTTCATAGACAAAAATAATTCAAAAGGGAGTAGAGTTGGATAAGACCTGAAATCATAAAACACCTCAAAAAAAAAAAAAAAAAAAAAAACACATTTAGGATATCAACCACAAAGATGTATTTGGAGACATAATCCAATAATAAGAGAAATGTGAGCAAAACCAAGAAGGAATACATCAAACTAAAAAGGCTTTGCATCTCAAAAGAAATCATCACAGAAACAAAAAGGCCACCTACAGACTGGGAGAAGGTATCTGTATAACAAATAATTGACAAGAGGTTTATTTCAAAAAAAAAATAAAGTACTTACATAACTCAATAACAATTAACAAAAAAACAGACACCCCAAACTAAAAATGGGCCAAAGATCTAGACATTTTTCTTAAAAAGATATTCAGGTGGTGTACAGACATATTAAAAACTGTATCAAAAATAAACTATAGGGAAAATGCAAGTCAAAACCACAGTGAGAGATCACCTCTCCCCTGTGGCAATGGCTTTTATCAAAAAAAAAAAAACAAAAACAAAAACAAAACACTACTCCTATTGGTGGGAATGCAATATGGTGCGACCTTTATGGAAAACCACAGGAGATATCTTTTTTAAAAAAGGAAATCCCACATGACTGAGCAGTACCCCTGCTAGGGATTCACCCAAAGAATTTCAAAGTGCTCCTATGAAAAGATCATGCACTCTTATGTTCACAGCAGCACTTCCATAACAGCCAACTCATGGAACCACCCTAAGTGCCCAATGACAGATAACTGGCTAAAAAAAAAAATGGAAAATATACGCCATGCATACTACTCATATATTTTAAAAGATGAAATAGTGCCTTTTGGAGAAAATGGATGAATCTTGAGGTGATGATGCCAAGAAATGGAAAGACGTATCAGACAGTTTCATTTATAAGCAGAATAAAAATAACTAAAAATATACTGGCAAAATACAGCAAAAATTCTTAGACTTTAAAAATATACTATTAACCAGAGGGGATAGGGGGAAGAAAGAGGGAGAGGGAAGAAAGGAGACAGGGACTGGAATGGGAAGCTTGGTGGAGGGTGAGTGAAGCATGTGCATACACATGCAGGAATAAAAATGTAATGCCAACGTTACAGAGACTAGTAGACAACTGACTAATTTAAAAAATGAATAACATACTGATAAATATGATTTTTTTAAATCCCAAATCCATGCGTGCATGCCTCCTCTTCATGTTCCCCTATGACAGTATAGTAGTAACTATCATACCTTTCAATCTTCAGGGTTTTGAATCATCTCTTTTTCCTCTGCATTGTAGAGACCTCTACTCTGGTCTACTTCTCACTATTACCTTAAAAAAAAAGACTTTCAGGGAGACAAATATCTAAAACTCAACTATTCTACACTACTATTAAAGTAGGAAAGTTCCTGGTTGTACTAATGATCACACAGAAGAGTTCTATAAGCGCTCCTGCAGTCAGCAGCCCTGTGGCCTTGTCCAGCAAGGGTTGCAGGACTAACCGAGTGCCCAAGTAAGAAATTCCATAGCCTGCTCGAGTATCTAATTCACAGACTATTCTTTCCCCTGTTTGAAAGAACTGGTATACACAAACATAAGCAGGAGATTACTGCTGGGTTTTATACAGTGAAGATAAAAAATTTATACTACTGAATGAGTTCACTAAAGTCTTTTTCTACATGTAATCAGCTTGGGCAGAAGATGTAAAGAATGACCTAATCTTTTTACTATATGGTATTAAGAAAGGGGAAGGGGGTAGGAAAGGGGAGAAAATGGGGGGAAGATGGCCAGGAATTAGAGTTGAAAGGCTAAAATCTTCTGGGCTGAGTCAGAATACACTGCTGCTAAACCTGGGTTCCAGCCTCAACAGGCAACACTGAGGGTGTGGGAGAGCAGACTTGAGTATGTGGTGACAACCAAGAGCTTTTCTACATCCAGCTGTACTATACCATATAATTCATTCCTCAACGAATAACTGCTTTATTTCCTTCCTTTCTCCAAAATATCCATTTAGCTCTTACATAGTTTTAAGTCCTATTCACTGGAACATAGTAGTAGTAGAGCACCAGGTTGCTGCACTCGAGTGAGCTACGAGTGAGCTACTACAACAAAGATCTGCCTGCATTGCTCTCTGCTGAAAACCTACAATGGTGTTCAAGGTTTCCTGAGATTTATTCACTCCCTGATCATTTTATTACCATCACCTCCCACCTTATTTTGGGTCCCTAAATTTTAAGTTCCAGCCCTAATGAACTACCTTATTCCTGTATGTGACAATATTTCTCTAACTCTGCATACCTGACTGAGGTTACATGTCTTACTCACTAAGAATGCCTCTCATGACCACTAAAGACCAGGTAAAGGACAAAGGAAAATTCTGGGGTGACAAACAAGGTCTACGCTTTTTTTTTTTTTTTGATTGAATGCTTTTCATTCCTCCCTTCCAATGTGTGAAAATGTATATCCAATAAAATCAGCTCACAGAAGGGTTGAGTCTGCTCAGCAAATGTGTCCTTTTCCTCATTTTCTCAAGGTTTCTCAGAGAATATGATATATATCCTGTTTTTCAATTCAAGAAAGGTTTATGGCAACCAGTATAAGGGAAAAAAAACCCAGGGTAGTGAAAGAACATTCTAGCTGGTCTTCTTAATTTTATGATTTAAACAAACAAACAAAAAAACAAGCTGTAGGCACTGGCTGAACACAGCAGGTAGGGGATGGGCCTGAAAGGGCTGGCTACACTGTATAACCCTAAACCGCTGGCTGGTTTCTTGCTCTTTGGTGCTGGGCATGGCATGGAAGGAGCAGGCTCCCACTGCCAACCACAGGTAAGTCACTTTTTTCCTTCCCATGAGTATTTTTGGGGGCAGCAGAAATTAAGTTTATGGGTTTACTAATTTGGAACTCCATTGTAAATTTCCACTACAGCTCCATCAGTTAAGAGATGAGTTAATCAAGAGCTCTGGCAAAGACTGGCTTCCAACAGTCAACTCAGCTCTACCAATAACAGCCTGTATGACCCTAACTCTTTGTTTTCATGTATATTTATTTATTCACATTTGCCTTTTTAATTGCCTGGTTCATCTTCTGCCTTTGAGGAAGAGATGGTTTTATTTGTTATGTGTCTCCAGCAAATACAGAGTATCTACCTATGCAGCACATAAAAGATTCTCAATATATGATTAATGAATGAATTGATATGGATCTGCTGGTGCTTCAAGGGGAAAAAAAAACAAGCATTATAAATTCTCAGGATACACAGTTTAGACTACAGTCAGTGAAAAGTATTCTGCTAGTAATTTTACAGTCCCTTCTCACCTGATCTATATCGTTCATCCCTGGCTCCCCCAGATCGAGTTCGGTGGTACTTCGAAGGAGCAGAAGTTTGAGTTGCAGATGGAGCAGGTGTCTGGTTTCTATGTTCTTTCTGTGGTGCTGAATCAGTTTCTAAAAAAGTAAGTTTGGAAGATGGTTATCTGATAATAATAATCGATAACATTTTCTGGGTACTTTACAGCATTCTTACAACACTTTGAGACAGGTATATGGTTGGAGAACTTTAATTACATAAAATGATGCAAGGCCAGGCATGGTGGTGCATGCCTGTAAGTGGCAGCCTAGGAAACCACGGCCAGGGCCAGGGATTGAGGTTCGAGTCCCACCAGGGGTACACAGTGAGACCTAGTCCCAAAAAAATAGCTGGGCATGGTGGCGCGTGCCTGTAATCCCAGCTACCTGGAAAGGTGAGGCTGGGGAATGCTTTGAGTCTGTGGTACCTTGGGCAACATGAGCCTGCGGTTCCACAGGCAAATATAACAAGACCTAGTCTCAAAAAAAAAAAAAAAAAAAAAAAAAAAAAAAAAAAAAAAAAAAAAAAAAAAAAAAAAAAAAAAAAAAAAAAAAAAAAAAGCAAACAAATCAAATAAAAACATAAAATGATGCAGTCACCCAGGCTAGAAAATGTCTCAGAATTATGATTATCAATAAATGATAACAGAGAAGATATATGTGAAAAAAGTCATTCCAGCGACTCTAAGAATTAGTGGGGATATATGATCCCCTTATACTGCACATTGATACAAAATATGGTGGAGAGCTTTAGTTTCCCCACAAGTTATTCCAAATAAACAACCAATTTAAACAAAATTGAGTGCTTATAATGCAAATGTAGCTTCAAGTTCATTAGCCCCTCTTCCGGCAGAAATCATCATGAACCTGTCCCTTCCCAGGTCCCACACTCTGCCTCACAACATTTACTTATCAAGAACACGGGGGATGGGAAAATGAGCAGGTAAAATAAGCAGAAGAAAAACACCCAAGTCCTAATATTTTACTCCCTTTATTTTCAAATGGTATAGGCTCCTAAACTTACTTTTTAAAATATAATACAGACATTAAACATGAGATAAACCCTTTTATTAAATTTTAAAAACTCAATATTATAAAAACTATAAGCAAGATGTTGCACAGATCTCTAGAGTTTTGTGCACCTTGCATAACTGAAACTTTTTACTCAATGAAGAGGAATGACCCATTTTCTCCTCCCTCCAGACTTTGGCAACCATCATTCTGCTCTCTGCTTCTGTGAGTCAATTTTATGTTTCTCATTTAAGTGGAATCATACAGCACCTGTTCTTTCACGACTAGCTTCTTTCACTCCACTTCATCTATGTTTTCATAAATGGCAGGGTTTTCTTTCTTTGCAAAGGGGTATTTTGAGTGTCTTAAATATCGCTTAGTTTTGTCAAGCAATGCAACTTACATAGAAAGTAAGTGCCCACTATAGCAAGATACCATCTCTCCAACAAATGCACTGCTCCAGCAGAGAATCAGCTTATAGTCATGAAAAAAGAACTGAAAACACAGTGGTCTGGGAAGTGCAAGCAACAGGTGCACTACCTCAGTAATGACCCAGGACATCAAAGTACTGCCAAAACTGAGACTCAGTGACAATGTCACATCACTTTTTAAAAATGGCCAGCATGTCCAGTAGGCCATGGTGCAAAGAGTTCTAGTGGCCAGTCCAACTCTTCTATATGGCCCTGCCTTGACACCAGACATATGAGTGATGTCACCTTAGACCTTTCAGACTACTCATTCACCAAGTGAAGAGCACCTGGTGACCCCACCTGAAGCACAAGAATTACTCAACTGAGCCTTGCCCAAATTCCAATCCAAAACATCATGAGCCACAATTTTAAAGGTTTTTGTTAAAATATGAGTTTCACTTATAGAAAGAATACAAAGAAAGAAAACAAAGGGTCGTACTAACAAGCCTTAGAAGTCTGACTGTGGAACTGATGTTACAAAATAGGAAGGGGAAAAAGCAAAGAGGAAGGGGGTGCAAAGCTGGGCAACAAGGGTGCTTTGATGATGGGTGTGGTGCCGCAACATGCTGCTGAAGAAGTGTGCCCCCTCCCAGCATCTGAATCACATCTGGTACTGTCAACCAGTGTTACCTCCTCAGAAGAAAAGTCTGATTTGGGGAAAAAACAACAGCAATAACAAATTACTTTTATATACTGTTTCTTTTGCTTTTAATTATTTTTTATTTTCTGTTTTTATACCTACTGTTTTTAAGAAGGCAAAAGAAGAATATGTATTTAGGATCCTCTCTAGTAAGGTGCTTTTATAGATGTAGAAATATTCTTGATAGTCTTGATAGTTGAATTTTTATTATAAAATAAATTAACTCAGCAGAACATGTTTCAACACTGAGATTTTGAAATGTAATGTTCTGGGTTATAAACTAATATTGTTTGTTTGCTTGCTTACCTTACTAAAGTATCATTATTTTACATACTGGCTAGTACTTTGACAGTGTAGAATTTCTCCCCTCACTGTTGTCATAGTAGCCTTTCTGTCACTGAAGCATCATAGTCCTTTATCACAGTACACTGTGCTCTCTACTCCCAGTCCCTAGTTTTCACTTCTCTTCCCTTCCATTCTCCCTCTGAAAGCCTAAGATCAACGGTCAGTTTTCAAGGGCTGGCTTTATTTTTAAAACTTTATTTTCTTACATCGTTGCTCATTTTTGTACAATACTTGATTTCTCCCCTCAGATGTAGTCATCCAGGGACTGTCACCATTAGTCCCCTGTGCTCTTTCCCTCCCCTGTTTTGAACCCTCTCTCTTCCCTTCCCTTGCTGCATGTCAAGGGCTGGTTTTAAAATTTGTCTTCATTTGACCCTATTTTTTTTTATATTGTACATATAATCCATCTAGTAATTATCTTTCTCCTTCAGGTATTTAGTATGTTTTATCTCCTGCTCCATCTATGGTATTGCAAATGGTGTGAATTTTTCTTTTTTGATTGCTGAGTAGTATTCCTGTGGGGGGGGGTGGGGAATGGGGGGTGGGTGATGTGTGTGTGGTGTGGTTGTGTACGCGCTGCACAGCATGTGCCCCAGATCCTCTTGACCTACTCATCTGTTTGGGGGCACTTAAATTATTTCCATATCTTGGTTATCAAAAATAGTGCTGCTATAAACATGGGAGTGCAGGTTTCCTTTTGAATTAGCATTTTTGTATTTTATGGATAGATACTTACGAGCAGGATTGCTGGGTCATATGCCAGATCCATTTTTAGTCTTTTGAGAAACCTCCAAAGTGCTTTCTAGAGGGGTTGGGCCAGTCTACATTTCTACCAACAGTACAAAAGGGCTCTCCTTTGATGTTTATCATTCCTGTGGTATTTGAAACTTTTAAATCATACATATGAGTAAATAGTATACTATTTTGCATGGTTTATAATTTTGTGATTATGGTATTATAATATGCATACCTATCTGTAGTTTGTTTTCTTCCCACAAATAAATAATTTTTTTTTTTAAAGGGCTCCCCTTTCTCTACATCCTTGCCAGTACTTGTTTCTGGTCTTTTTTGATTGGGGCCATTCTCACTGATATCTCATTGTGGTTTTGATTTGCATATCCCTTCTAAGTGGAAATAATTTTTTGTGTCTACTGATCATCTGTATATTTTCTTTGGAAAGTGTGTGTTTATTTCCTCTACCTATTTTTTGATTGGGTTATTTTCTTTTTGTTGAGTTGTAAGAGTTGTTTATAGATCTTTGATATCAGTCCCTTTTCAGATGCATGTTGTGCAAATATTTTCCCATTCAATAGGGTTTCTATTCATTTTACAGTCTCTTTTGCTATGCAAAACTTTTTAGTTTGATGTAGTCCCAAATGATTACATTCTCTGTTTTTGTTGCTGTTGTTGGGGATGAATTTCCAAAGATATTTCTGAGGTTTATGTCACGGGATGTTTTACATTGTGAGAGAGTGAATTCGTTCCATTCTTTTTCTTTTAATCTTTACACCGGCTTTTGTTTTTTGGAGACTAGGTCTCACTATTTTTGCCTGTGGAACCACAGGCTCTTGTTGCCTGGAGTACCACAGACTCAAGCAATCCCCAACCTCAGCTTCCCAGGTAGCTGGGATTACAGGCACGCACTACCACGCCCAGCTATTTTATTGGAACTAGGTCTCACTACAGGCCCTGGACAGGACTCAAACCGCGATCCCTAGCCCTGGCCGCTTCTAAGGCTGAAGCTTACAGGCACGAGCCACCGTGCCCCGCATACACTGGCATTTTTATTAACATTGTTTTCATGTTCATTGTGTGTTTTATTTATGATCTCCAAAATGACTCACAAAGCATCAATAAAGCAACTTAAATTTATATGCAATGTTCATTTACATTTGCTAACAATTATGATTTAGTTTCATTCTTTTGCATATGGCAGTCCAATTCTTCCCGTCCCATTAGTTGAAGAGACTTTCTTTGCTCCTTTGTCATAGCTTAGCTTACCTGTCTCTCTGTGTGTGTGTGTGTGTGTGTGTGTGTGTGTGTGTGTGTGTGTGTATTTATTCTGGGTTTTCAATTCTATTCTACTGGTCTGTGTGTTTAATTATTATGGCTTTGTAGTTTAAAGTCTGGAAGTGTAATACCCCCCAATTTCCCTGTCCTTTGTCATGATAGCTTTGACTATCTGGGGTCTTTTGTGATTCAATATGAATTTTAGTAATGCTTGATACATAAACTGAAGTTTGTAATCAACCTAAATTCTCTTGATAGGCACGACACAAGAGAGCTACAATGAATTATTTATATCTTCACACCTTGTTCATTTGTTAGCTTTATTACTCTAGAGCAAGGATCAACACACTATAGCACATTTCTGTTTTTTTAACTAGTTTTACTTAAACACAGAAACCCTCATCTGTTACATATAAAATCCCTGGTCTATAATAATAAAAGCAACATTTATGTATTTGCTTTGTGCCAGGCACTGTGCAGTTTCTTCCTTTTATCTTACCTATTCCTCACACAGTCCTACAAAGTCATCACTATCTCTATGATCTTTTTTTAGAGAAGTGACAGAGACATCGATAAGGCTATCCAAAGTCAAGGTCAGAGAATGGCAGATCTAGGATTCAAACCTAGATTATCTAATGTCATCAATTTTCAACCAGGAAAGGTTATAAAAATTCTTTCAAGACTCTTGAGAAGAAAGCAATCAGAATAAATTATTTAGTTTAGGACCATCTAAATGTTCCAGGATTTACAGTTAGTGGCTAGATAACAATTTTTAAAATGTTCTCTGTTATCATGTGATATAAAAACTTCTCCAGATAAAGGTTTTAATCATTCATTATGGAAATCACTTAAAACATTTCCTAATTTAAAATAAGGAAAAACATATAGAAAAGGGCAATTTTTCTTTTAAAGTCAAATGACATGTAAGAAAATCAGACTAGCCCAAGAGTTACTTGGCTTGTAACTATGCACAGAGAAAATAATTTGACTTAATAAGACAGTGCAGTAAGTTTAAAACAAACTTTGTATTAATGGGGGTTATAATCATAGTAAATTTAGAACTAATTACTTACCCCTATGATTTTTGAATTAAATAAGGATATTTACAAGAACAGATCAAATTACCCTACCAAAAAAAAAATGTGTTTCCAAGTTTAATAGCTAGTGATCCAGAGAGTAAAAAGAATGAATATGGATTTTCACTTTACAAAGGATGGACAGGAAAAGTTCACATATTTTCTTTTCCTCACCCCTTTCCAAAAGTTTATGTATTTTTACCATTCTTCTTTCACCCAGGCTTTTAGTTTATGAGGTTTTTTAATGTAATTAGTTAGAAGAAAACAATGTGGGTTAAAGAGTAAAAGTTGTTACAAAGAAATGAGAAGTAGGGAAGTGAAAGCTGATTTGTTTGAAGAAGAATTAGATGTAAATTTCCATCCAGGATATTCCAGAGATTATCATAGCTCAAAAACCATAAGGAGGGGCTGGACATGGTGGCACATGCCTGTAAACGGCAGCCTAGGAAGCTGTGGCCGGGGCCAGGGACCCTGGTTCAAGTCCCGCCGGGGACAAATAGAGAGACCTAGTCCCCAAAAAATAGCTGGGCATGGTGGCATGTGCCTGTAATCCCAGCTACCTGGGAAGCTGAGGCTGGGGATTGCTTGAGTCTGTGGTACCCTGGGCAACAAGAGCCTGGGGTTCCACGGGCAAAAAGAGCGAGACCTAGTCTCAAAAAAAAAAGTAAGGAAATGTAACACAAATATTGACAGCTGATGAGAAGTGAGAGTCAGATGACACTTAGGCAAGAGATGTACTAAACTGGTACAAAAATGAAAAAACAAAACACAAAAAGCCTCACAACATGCTATTCACAAAGCAACATTAGTATGATACTCTGCACTATTCATCCCAGTTCCTGCAGGAATTTAGTTACCCAAGCAAAGCAGGTCTCTTCTGGGTCTAAAATCATGATGCATATTTCATGTAGCTTGCTACCAATAAACACAAAAGGTCAGTCTGTAGTTGTAAGAAGTAGCTAGCCAGTGTGTGCACTGAGCATTCCTCAGGTGCCCAGAGCACAATATTGCCTTGGTTCTGAACTTCTGACAGCCTTGCTGCCTTGCTTCGAATGTATGACAAACCTGCTCCAAGTCCAAGAAATGCTATCTATGAAGGGAAAAGAAGAGTAAAATGCATTCTTAGGAATCAAATCCATTAAACAGATATAAGAGGAAGCATAACAATGAAACCATGTAGAATGCTGAACTGTAAACATAAACAACCACTTCTTCAATTTACACAATTTGATAAATAAATTTTTATTCCCATGTATTGGAGTTTATTTTTTAAAATATAAGACCTATAAATAAATTTTTTATATGCACTGAAAAAACTGGTAGCAAATGCAGTGAAGTCAATAGCAATTATCTTATTTGAAGTTCAGTTTCCTAGACAAATTATGATACCATGAGCAGGATTTTCTAGTCTTCTAAAATCAGTTGTCTTCCTGCCTTTCCCCCTGAAGCAACTGGCAATTCAATGCATTTTGGGGGAGGAGAGAGAGGAAAAAATCATATTGGTTGGATTAAAAATTTTGGAAGCTTATTCCCATCTTGGTTCATGCCAGGGCAACAGTGTATTGTGGATGGGGACAGGAAACAAGGCACCACAGGTCTCCTTAGAGAGAGGAGGGGGCTGGGGACATAAGAGCACAAGAGGGAACTTTTCAGCAGCATGGCCAATGTTAACTGGGTAGACAAGATGCTCCTTTAAAATGATTTATTCCCTAGCCAGACTGCACACTCCAACAAGACCTCAGCAACTACCTAGGGCCTGAAAATAGAGATTTCTCTATTTTGAATAGTAACCATTTCATTCCATTAGGAAATTAAAAACACTGAGAATTAATTATATGTGTTAACATAATGAGGTGTTATATGCCATTAAAAATTAAAACATGTTGACTGTACAGACACATAAAAAGATCTAAATGAAATGTCAAGTGATAAAAGAACATTAGATCTATGAGATAACAGCGGTGTATGTGAAAAACTATATACAATTATAAGGATCAAATGGGACAGAAAATCCCTGTAGCTGGAATGAAGTAGTGCAGATCTTTACCACTTCTTTGTTTTGTTTACAGTTATATATAAAGCCGAAGTAACTTTAAATGACACTAAATGTGGACAGCACTTGCTGAGAGTGCATAACTTACAAATCAGGTCTTTCTGAAAACCCCTAACTTCAAGTACAGAACAAACGTGAGATTCAAAGTAAAAAAACACTAGTTATTACATCATGACGGCTTCAGTTTAGGAGTTCCTGTTTCTTTTCTCTGTTATACAGAGTATCCACTAGGTGTCACCCTTATGTTTAATAGTGATGATGTTTTAGCCTTTAATAAGTTTTCAGTGAAACTACCAATTTTTTTTCTACAACACAAAGCTTTCTCTTTCAATACTTAACATGTACATTATTTATTATCCTTTTACAGAAAAAGACAGCAGAGTCATCTCTGAGTCTATTGCTTGAACATATTAGCAATGAAAACCTGAAAAAGCTGATAGCAGTATAAACTATATAAAATTTCCATTCCAGAAGAGGGAAGAAAGCCAAGTTGAGCTTCTATCTTTTAAGTCTGCCTATGATTTCACAGATGTTTTCACCTGCAAGAGTAACAAAATAAAGTAGTATGTACTCTGAGAAACAAGAAACATAATTCAACTTTCTAGAATCGGCACAGGAAACATGTTGTGCTGGTTGGTGTCCAGAGAAGAAATGTACTAAATAAGTGATCACCAATTTATGTATATCTTTTATTATGTGCTAAAAGGAAAAGAACAAGACTGTCTAAGCCCATGCAATGGGGATGTCTGCTGAAAGAACATACCCATGTAGGTAGCTAGACAGAGACAAGAGATGCCACTTTATTCAAAGGTGTGATATTTGGAGATGTTCCTGTGAGGGAGATAATCTGACAAGTCTAAGAAATAGGATGGGACTAGAGCACAGTAAAGAGGAGTGACACAGAATAAGGCTGGAAAAGGGAAGAGGAGTCTGGTCACCTATCCTCAACCAAAGGAGGGACCTTTCAAGGGATTCACCCCAAGCATTCATGAAGCAGGACACCTATTATAAATTAAATTTGTTTTGCTAAAGTGTGACAATAATGACCTTGAATCATTATAGAGCCTCCACTCCCATTCTCACCCTATCTGAGAAGGGTGGTGAGGGTATTCTGAATCACTCAGGGAATCTACCCTGGAAACTTCAAACTGAGGAGAGCCTTTCTTAGAAGAATGGGTGATGAGTATCACAGCCTGGGGAAAGGAGGAAAGAATGAGAATGTCAGCCTTTAGAATCTGGAAAAGGAGCCTCCTTGCCTGATTCCAGGGTGGAGGGGAGATTTGGGCTTTTGGCCTGTGACTAACTGAACAGATCCTGACCAGAACTTGCTGGGTCACTTTACACAGGAAAATGGTGTACACAGGCTACAAAAGAGCTGTGCCCTGAGAATCCAAGTGGGGAAATTTGGCAGAGTCAAGCAGAAGGGGCTCATCCTTCAGGATGCAGCAGAGCAGTTGACGCAAGGAGTAGACAGTATGTCAGACAGAAACTGACAGTTTCCAGTAGCATCCCATGAGGCAATGGAAGCAGTAGCTGACTATGGGGCTCTTTTTCTGTTCAGGTATGGAAGCTGCACTGATCACATCCCCTTTTGCACTATTATCCCCAGGGGTTCTTAGACAATTTAAGAGGAAAGAAAAGCCCCATGAGGAAGATAGTGGACTTCCTTCTGATAAGGTCTGTGGAGAAAGATATGACAGCAATGTATGCTCCAGTATGTAGTGAAAATAATACTATCTAAAACTAGCAAATGAAAGAGCGGCACTAGAACTAGAATTTTAAAATTCCATGTACTTTCCATTATGCTATAATACACAGTTGGGAAAGAACTTCTAATCAAAATGGATAGACAGGATAAAATAGATTCCACCTACACATACACAAAATTCCATACACAAAAGCACACTGCCTACTTAATATCTATGTAGTTGGGAATGCTCTGTAGCATTAAAATGCCATTTCTGATTTCAATAGCCATGCCCCTTTCGATTTCCACAGGACTTTGTTTAGAATGTTCTTACAGTGCTTATTTTACTACACCTTTTACCATCCTCATTTGTTTAGTATAAATACCTTGAGGTCAGAGGCTGGTTTTCATTCATCTTGAATCTACCCCAGTAACTGGCTCTGAGTCTTATACAATGTGGTCACCCAATATTTTAGTTAAAATAATTAAGATCTTATCTGTCTCCTTACCACTAAGAATGTTAGTAAAAGTAGCTGATGGGGTGGAGGTGGGGATGCTAGGTATGACGAGACACCAGTTTAGAAAATACAGTTAAATGTTTATATGAAAATTCTTATTTGTACAGTTGCAAATTATTTCATTAAGTTGCTTCACAATTTTGCTTCACAAATTTAAGATATTTACATGAGATCATACAGAGAAATAAGGTGACCGACTATCCTTGAAAGAATTTATCAGAGACTTTAGAAAGCATTTGATAAAGCACAAGGGTTTTCTTTTGCTTCATTTTAATTTGGTCATATACACACTTGCACAATCTCAAAAGTAGGGCTGAACTCAGAAGAATGTGATGAAAAGGATGTGAAGCAACTGGCAACTGAGATGTATGTATATATACTGGAATATGGGTGAGCAAGTATCCTCTTAGCAAAACAAGCAGCAATCGTCAAAGGAATTCAAACTTGAGAAAAACCTTTGGATCACCAGAACTCTGATCAGGACAAGCTAGAGAAAACAGATACACTCATACACTGCCATCTTATTCCTATAAGAGGTTACCAGGGTCTGGGGGAGGTGGGGGGATAAATGCGGAAATCTCATACAAAAAGGAACACATAAAAGGTGAAATCCTATTCTGAAGCAGGAGACAAACACTTAAATGAACTGAGATATGAGAACAAAGTCAGAGGATGAAGAAAGAAAAATAAATACATAAAGGTCATACATTATCTCAAACACACAAAGACTGAGTGGAATGTTTATAGAATGACATTAAAAAAAACAGAAGCTGTGGTCATATCCTAAAGCAAAAGATATGAGGGGTTCAAGAGACAATGACACCAATAAACCTCAAGGGCAGTATCTAAAAATTTTTCTTATTGCTGCAACATTGGTTTACAGCACCGTCTATGATATAGATATGTGGGATCACATCACCTCAGATACCTGTCCACACACCAACTCACAATCAAGGCACCCACAGTAATCCACCATAGTCCATTGTGCCCTATCCCAACTATGTGTTCCTCCCTCCCACTCTTGTAGCTTCTATCCCAGTCATTTTTCTAGGGTTTATTATTGGTTTGGTTTGATGCTTTGTGTCTCTAAATGTCACATACAAGTGAAATTACCTGGTATTTGTCTTTTTCCTTCTGATTTATTTTGCTTAACATTATTGCTTCTTGCTCCATCTATGTTGTCACAAAAGGTAGGGTTCATCTTTTTTATAGCTGAGCAGTATTCCACTGTGTAAACAAACCACATGTTCCTAATTCATTCATCTGCACTTGAGTACTTAGTTGTTTCCATAACTTTGCTACTGTAAATAGTGCTGCAATGAACATAGGAGAACATACATTCCTTCAAATTACTGTTTTTTACATTCTTTGAGTAGATACCTAGGAGTGGAATTACTAGAGCATAAAAAAAAAAAAAAATTTAAATATTTTGAGAAATCACTAAAGACATGCAGATGGCCAATAGATACATGAAAAAAATGTTCATGGTCACTCATCAAGGAAATGCAAATCAAACCATGATGAGATACCTGTGAGAATGGCCCCCATATGAAGGGATAAAAAGTGGGGAGGGTACAGGAAAAAAGGAACCCTATTACACTGTTGGTGGGAATGTAGACTGATCCAGATCACATGGAAAGAAGTGAGGAGAATCCTCAAGAGGTTAAAAAGTGGATTTAACATGTGACCCAGCAATTCCACTCTTAGGTATCTATTCAAAAAGCACAAAAACACTAATTTAAAAGGAAATCTGCATTCCTGTTTCCAACAGCACTGGTTATAATAGCCAAGATATGGAAGCAACCTAAATGCCTCATAGATCAAAAAGAGGTAGTACATATACACTAATGAGTATCATTCAGTGATCAAAAAAGAAAAACTCATGTCATTTGTAGCAATACGGACAGAACTGGAAGCGATTATTCTAAGCAAAGTAAGCCAGTAAATATGGGATGATCTCATTTATATGTAGAATCCAGAGAAACCACACAAAGGATCAGACAAATAGAAACTCAAAGACTGACCCTGGATAGCAGAGCATGGATCTGAGACACTGAAGGGAGCAGGATATGGGGAAAGGGAGAACATGGTGAAGTGTGGTGGAGGACTAGGGGCACTTCAGTGGTGTGAAAACAATGGTGACTGTCCAAGGGGAGAAATCCTAAACTGTGAAGAAATAAACATGAATGTTTAAAAAATAAATATTTTAAAAACATTTCCATGGGGGAAGGGGTTAAAAAAATATTTTGAGAAATTTCCATACTGTTTTTTATAAGGAGCTGGGCTTGTCTACATTTTCACCAACAGAGACTTGGGTTCCTTTTCTTTCTTTACATCCCTACCAACATTTGTTTCTGATCTTTTCAATATGGGTGTTTTCACAGGTATGAGATAGCATCTACTAATGGTTTCGATTTGCATTTCCTTCATGACAAGTGATGATGAGGACTTTTCATGTGTCCATTGGCTATCTTCTTTGGAGAAGTGTCTATTTAGATTTTCTGCCCATTTTTTAATTGAGCTATTTCCTTTTTATTGAGTTGCGTGAGTTCTTTAATTATCTTGGATATAAATAAGCCCTTTTTCAGATGTGTGATGCGTAGGTATTTTTCTCCCATTTAGTGGATGTCAATTTGTTTTACTGATAATTTCTTTCACTTTGCAGAAGGAACTCTGTAATTTTAAACAGTGGAAAAGTGCCAAATAGAGCTAAGACAGGGCCTAGACCCACCCAGAGAAGAGAGGCCTTTAGTTTCAACACTTTACTCAGGTTGCTTGTAGAGACCATATGACCAACTTGCTGGCAAACAACCAGCAAGCTGACTGAGAGATTAACACCTCTGAGAACTTCAGGATTGCTAGAAATTATTTTTCCATAAATTTTGAACATTTCTTTAAATAGAAAGGTTAGGACAAAGAAGTCTGATTCTGATTAAATACAGGAGAAGGAAGACTTCTGTCTATCCCCACACCTTATCTAAAGGCTACTAGAATGATAATGAAGGTCTGTAGCAGGACAAGAAAACTATCAGTTGAGAAAGTTACAGTAACTGAGATGACTAATAATTGTCTCTACAAAAATAGCAATAAAACTCATTGATCAAGGGGAAGGGAGGAGGGCAGCCTAAAGGAAATGTAAGTCTATAGTAAACTCAGTGACTCAGCTGCAGCTGTGAATGGTATTTACATAATCATAATAATGTAAATACTGAATGCTGATTTAACAACAGAAAGTATATAGTCAGCCTATAGCCAAGAATGAGTATGAGATATGAGGGAAAGAGGTGTAAGGGTCAGGGGGATAGGAGCTATCTGTGTGGCTGAGACAGGAATATATAAAGAGAGAACAATTCTAATTTTTTATAGTAGGAAATTGTTCTCTAGAGAACTTATGACCAACTGCCTCAAACTGGGAAGAAAAAAAAAGTCAAGAAAGTGCAGTAAAATGATACTTAGGATATAGAGTTAACTGCCAGGACAAACAGTTAAAAAAACTTAAAAGAAGCTGCCAGTATAGAAGCCACTGTTCATTTTTGTTGCTGTTGTTACAAACCTTATATTACTATTTGATTGTTTAAAGTTGATATTTTAGTTTCTTCTGAAAGTAAAAATTAAAGATAACTGCTAAGTCTCTGTGAATCAACATATTGTCACTCTCTTAAGGTCTTTCAGTAGTCTAAATTAAAAGATTTATTAAGGGTGGAGACACATTGTCAGGACCTATCATTCTTACTAAAAGAAATATTAGGCTTTCTATATGCCCTTTCTGTTCAGTTCCACCAATATTTACAGAACATCTACTTCATGCCAGACACTAATGTTAGAAACCAGGAACATAAAAATTGGCAATAATGGCGAAAAAGTATATTCATGACTTTAAAAACCTGATGTGTCCAGTAAGGGAGTAGGACGCACAAGCAATAGCAACCTATATAGTTGGAAATAACTTTTTATAAACGCAGCTCAGATATAAAGAATGAGGGATGTTTTTAATAGAGTTGGTCAAGGAAGGTTTCTCTCTGGAAGTCCTAAATGAGCAAGCCCCTGGAAGAGTGAGGCAACCAGTATGCAGGGAGGCACCAGGAATCTAGACGGTCACTGGTCTTGTCCAGCGATGTCTGCCTCCCAGAGTTTCAATAGTATTGGGAACACAGGAGTCACTTAGTAATTATGTGTTGCTCTGAGGTTCTGTCAGTGAGTTTGGTATACTAGAGTGAATTCTTTCCTATAAACAAATGCCCCTTGGAATTATCAGTAACTTGCATCCAAAGAGTCTTAGTGATTAGTCACAGGCTTGGTTCAGGGAAGTTACACACCTATACAAAACCTTCCATTTTCCTGCAACTCCAAAAGTGGCCAAGGGAAGAAAAAAAAAAAAAAGAGTGGCCAAGAGTAGTTAATTTATGAAGGAATAAGAAAACACATATGGTTTGAAAATTCAAGCCAAAAGAGAGATAATTTTTGGCCCCTCCTCCTGCAAATCTGCTAAGCAGGCAAGTGTGAAGCTTTAAATGCAGGCTCTTGTAGCTTTCAACTATTGAAAGATATTCTAAGGGTCCTCTGAAGAGCAAGTGATTTAGAATGAGTAGGAGCTGTGATCTTGCCATACATTCATTGTTCTCTTGTCTCACACAATGAGAGCAGCCTGAGGCTGTGAGTATGAGTTCAGCCTTTATCAAGATTTGTATTTCTCGCACAGCATGATCCTTAAATACCACATAAAGTCTAGCTTTGTTTAAGTCACCAAACAATCAGTTCCACTGTTTGGATGGAGATGCAGGTAATTTTTAAGAAGAATTCTGATATGTCATAGGTTGAATTTTGACCCTAACCCCTGCAATGCTACTGAATTAAGTTGCATTTATTAACCACTATTTTTCCTACTCAATTTCCACTACCTGATTTGTAAATATATTCTTCAGTTTTATGTTTTCTTCCATATTTCTTCCTTCTCTGCCATACTGTTAAGTGGTTTTCTGAAGTCCTAGTTTAAAGATTTATGTAAGATATGAAAAAAGGAAATTAAAATATACATAAGTACACAGCCTACAAAGACTTCAAATCAAGTATAGCAAAGGCAAAGTACTTACTAAATGTTTTAGATAATCCAAAACTTTTGATAAGTACATACACATAATTATTCAAATACTACAATGCTGCAGGGTATTTTTATTTTTAAAAAGATCAGTGGAGAATTTTACTTTTGTAGACTATACTCAAGTGGGCATCTCACAACTTCACAACTACAATGAAGGAAATCTATCCAAAATAGAGTTTTGGAAGAGTTTGAATTCCTCTAGTAGTAAGAAGTAGGAAACATTAAAACATCAAAGACATTAACATGACTTTTACTTCATTTCATCCTATATGAGACATTAATATAGCTTTGAAACTTTAAAATCTGAATTCTAACACTATTCAAAACATCAAATTATATGCATTCTTCAAAATCTACAAAAATGTATGTGGTAAATAGGCCAGGAGGGTAATCTTTTCTTTTGCAAAAGAACTATGTAAATTACCCAGTCCTCTAAACAATCCCACTTTGGAAAAGCCATGAACAGATTCAAGAATAAATGTGTGCAGAGAAAGTGATTAATGTGAACTGAGAGAATTTACCACTATGAAATCCTTGTAAGAATATGTAATTACTATAGGATATATGTGTTACCATTAGGAAAAAGGAAACTGAACTCAGAGGAAGAGGTAACATATGAGAGGAAAGAGGGAACAAAGAAACGGATATTGGCTATCATTATATAAAAATAATAACTGCTAATCGAGGGGGTATGTACACAAGGTTATATTAAATGCAAGATAGGAGTTATGGTAGTCAACATCAAAGTCTTTTTAAAGTCCTTGTGTTATTTGGGGAGAAGAATTAAGATATCTGACTAAGCAGTTTAGATTTTTTTAAAAATCCTTAAGATAAAAATCATTATACAGTCAAAGACAGTTATTCAGGAGAAAAGGAACAATGAAGACTAGAAACATAGTTCTAAAATATATAAAGCAAAACCTGACAGAAGTACAAGGAAGACTGACAAAGCCACAGTCATGGTACAGATTACCATACTTCTATCAGACCTACCTGATGGCTCAAATATTAAAAAGTAAGAAGAGAAAAGACCTGAACAACACAATTAACTGCTTCGAATTAATGGATCCAAACAACTCATTCATTAAATAAAACACAAATAGATGTTACAGAAATTTACCAGATAAAACAGGCATGTCTTAACAAACAACAGACTTGATTTTGTAGGTGTGAGTTCTCTAATCAGAACAAGATTAAGAAACCCTTTATCATAGTAAAGAAGACAGAAAATCTAAGCATCCAAAACTCAGGAAACTCAGAAAAAAAGCAAAAAGAGTTCAAGGAAGGAAATATATGCAGAAGCTGAAAATGGTAAGAAAATAAAGACATAGTAAAAAAAGATAAACTCAAAAGTTTATTTTTAAAAAAGACAAACTTCTGGGAAAACTGATCAAAAGAAAGGAAAAAGAGAAGAAATACAAGTAAACAATACAGTCAAAGCAAAGGTTTGACAACAAAGACAACACTGTATGATAAATAACAAGCAACAAATTTGGAAACATACAAAAGAGACAATTTCCCAGAAAAAAAAATTTATCAAAACTGGTTCATGAAGTCGGGCATGGTGGCTCGTGCCTGTAAGCTTCAGCCTATGAAGTGGCCGGGGCTAGGGATCGCGGTTCGAGTCCCTTCTGGGGCCCCGTAGCGAGACCTAGTTTCAAAAAAATAGCTGGGCATGGTGGTGCGCGCCTGTAATCCCAGCTACCTGGGAAGCTGAGACTGGGGATTGCTTGAGTTTGTGGTACCCCGAGCAACAAGAGCTTGCGGTTCCACGGGCAAAAACAGTGAGACCTAGTCTCAAAAAAAAACCCAAAAACAAAACTGGTTCACGAATAAACAGAAAACTGATAAACTTGGTGGCATACGAGAGGTGGGAAATAAGACACTGAGAATGACTTTTAAGTATGTGACCTGTTGGAATGATGGATATAAGTCCTCTTGGAAAAGGTTAACCAGAAGAAAAGCGTACGTGCAAGCTGGATGTTGGTGCTATTGGTTTTTTTGTTTAGTACCTTTTGTTCTCTGTGAGTATGTGTGAGGAGGAGTTGGTGGTAGTGATGGGGTGCTGTGCAGAGTCATAAATTTCATGGCTATGTTTGGGCATAATGAAATGGTGTTTCTCTTAAGATAAGTAATGGAGGTGTTAAATACACAGATGGCTCTATGGATCAGGAGCAATCTGCATTGAGAATATGTATTTGGGAGTTATCAGTATTTAAATGGCAATCAAAGTCACAGGTAGGGTTCAAATACTCTATGACGATAGAGCATTGATTCTCAAAGTATGGTGTCTGGATGAGCAAACTCAGCATCACCTGGGTACACTGGAGAGAAATGTAAGTTATTGGGCCCCATTCTGGACATACTGAGAATGGGTGCTGCAATTATATTAACAAGTCCTCTAGTGATTCTGACAGGCTAAAATTGCAAACCAATGATTCAGAGTGAGATGTCAAGAGAACTTGGGACTTTGTCCTGAGAATTCTAACATTTGGCTGAGGAGGATGAGGCTAGACTACTGAGATATCAATCACAGCTTCAGAGGGGACTGAAATGGACTGAGAAATGAGCAGAAGTTGATAAATTAAGAGACAGTAAGTAGAGACATTCTGGGTTGCTAGTTCAGAAAGTGGAGAAAGATAAAAGTAAAAGGTAGAGATCAAGGTAGCTGACAAAGATTTATTTTTTAAAAAATACAAGAGTAATGAGCACAATGAACTGTTGAGAGAAGTCTGGTTCAGAAGGAAGAGTGAGTGCACAAGAGATGAGGAACTGACAGCAACGGCCCACTAATGGAAGCAGGCAGATGTCTGCTTCAGCAGGAGGAATATAAATATTATATTACCCACAGACTTTGTTGTTGTTGTTGTTATTTTTGAGACTAGGTCTCGCTATTTTTGCCTGGAACCACAGGCTCAAATTGCCTGGGGTACCACAGACTCAGGCAATCCCCCAGCCTCAGCTTCCCAGGTAGTTGGGATTACAGGCACGCACCACCACACTCAACTTTTTTGGGGACTAGGTCTCGCTATGTTGCCTCGGGTGTGACTTGAACAGGGATCCCTGGTCCCCGCCATGGCTTCCTAGGCTGCGGCTTATAGGCACGTGCCGCCATGCCCGATCCTACCCACAGAGTTTAAGTCATGATACACAGTGATAATAAAAAGCAGAACCAACTTCTTGCTGGCTTTATCATGGCTTTTTTAATCCTCTACAGATTCTGTACCCCTGACTGCCTGCACCAGGGTAGCTCACTTCCTCTGCCCTGTCCTTGGTGTTACCAAGTGATACCATAAGGTTTATAAAAAGTCAGGAAAGGATGGAATTCAAAATACAAGTTTTCCCTGAGGAGGAGGGGCAAGTTACCTTTCTAACCAACAGGAAGGAGAGAAATATGATGGCCAAATGTGACAGGATTGAAATTTGGTGGGAAGTTGAAGGTGCTACCATCAAATAGCTTGTATTTCCCCCATGAGGGTCTTGCAAGACCTTCCTTACTGTGAGATGGCTATGCTGCACTTAACTGTCTGATTTCTCAAATCCACACTCACTAAGCAACCTTCTATTTGTTATTTGGCACCCCACATAGGCCCGCCCCTGGGGCAAAAATGTGCTGACCACACAGACTTGGAGTATGTCTCAGTGGTTTCTCATAGTAAACTGATAAACTGGTTTTTGAACATGGTTTGGTTTCTATGTAGCTTGACTACAGATAAGAGGCAGAGCACAGTCCTTTTTATAGTTACAGTTCTTCATCAGTTACTCTCAGGATCTGATTGCTTTTGCACAAAGTGCCTGAAGTACATTTCTGGGCCTTTAGAGGCAAGGGCTAGATTCACAATTCAACAGTCATTCACATTATTTGCCTTCGCCATCTTGTCTTGCTCAGCAAAAGCTGACTTTTCATGAGCTGTCATTGGCTCACTTTCTACCTTTTTCTTCTCAATTCGTTTTTATGACCACTTTTGGCCAAGGTATTTAAAACTGACTGATACATTGACCTACTAGTTTAGTTTTTGTAGGAAGAAATTTCTAAGGGTAATGCATGATATAAAATAGTGAATACACCACTATTCATTTATTTATTCCATTATTTATCCAGCAAATATTTACAGACTATAAATCTTATGCAATGCTTGATATTAGAACTACAGAGGATACAAAGTCCTCAAGGTATCTATAACCTAGAAATAAAGGCAATTAGCACCACAAAGGAAATGGACTTTAACTGCAGGAGGGAAATCAAGAAAAAAATTCTTTTAGTAAAAGTGATTCAAGCAGAAATAAGTTATCAAAGGTAACTTTGGAATCCGTGTAGCTTAAAAAATATGACTTAGTGACAGACAACCTTACCTAAAGGCAAACCCTAGGAATAAAAGCTTTTGGAATAAGCACAAAAATGACTCAGGTTTTTCTGATATATATAAAGAACTTGCCAGTCTCTTTGTAGAAGGAATAAGTCTGGCTGTGAATCAATTTAAAAGTTTATCTAGGGTTCTTAGTGCCAAAACCAGGTCCCCCAATCCTTGAACTATATTGCAATACAGAGTCTGTCCCTCCCTCTTTCTTCCCTTTGGTCTTCTCCATCATAGTTCATGCTCGGGCATAAATAATATGCAGTTTTTCCATGACCTGGAATTTTCTGCCACTTAACCATGTCAGTAATGCATAGACACATTACCACACAAGTGCTATGTAAGTGATTTGATGACGCTAGATATTTAAAAGGGCCTACCACACAGCAGATGCTCAATAAAGATTCATTTCCTCCTTTCTTTCCTTCCGTTTTTTCTTTCCCCTGGTGAGGAAAGAAGGGAAAAACAGGAACCAACCAAAAATATAACTGCTCTGAATTGACAGCATCTCTTTGGTGTAAAAATACCAAATAGATTTAAAAGGCTTTGCATTGCCCACCTTGTGACTGCGGGATGTAAGGAGACAGCAGCTTTGACCTTTTCTTTTCATATCCCTTCTGTGTGATGTCCCCTGAAATAGCAAGAAACAGAAATAGATTATGCATTATTCTTATTCTGTGGTTGCTCACTGTAGAAATAAAATTAATTACAGAGTATTATAGAATTACCACATATAGGGTAGGGGGAAAGCTCCTGGCCAAAGATTTTGCTATGTGTGATTTCCCACAGGCTTGATTGGAGCCGACTCCTCAGGAAACTGTAGGATTTGTCCCTAGACCGATCTAGCAAAGCAATATGATGCATTCCATGGCAGAGTTCCTAGGTTCTGGGCACCCCCACTTCCTTGATATTTAAGAGATAGCAAAGCAGAATGCTACAAAGCTGGCAGACAAATGATTGTCTCTCCAAAGTTTCAGTGTGACCAAATGAATGCAAATGATTCGGGAGGCAGTTGTTAAACTGCTACACAGAACCACATAAATCTAAAAGTTCCGTTAAGAGAAGTCAAGGTTTGGGCACTGAGACAGGATATTTGAAAGGCCCTTCTGTACCTCATCATCTATGTTGGATAGGTGCTAAAATTTCCACATCTCCCCATGGTTCACCAGTTTGCACTATATTTCATATACAAGCATGCCTTTTTCATAATGTATACATAAAACATACAAAAATATAAATGCAATAAATGCAGAAAGGGTAAACTGATTAACTGTAAGTTGGAAGGGATGTGTGGCTGAAGTATTGTGAAATATGTGAGGTACTACAGAAAGGGAAGCAAATGGATGGGTAGAGAATAGAAGTAAAAGGAAGGGAAATAAATGTCATGAGGAGACAAGATAGAGTACTATTTTCAAAAAATAAATTAATTCAGGGAAAACTTAATTTAAAAGGTAGAATTTTAGTATAAAAAGTTAATTTATACATTCAAATTTATAACATTTATTATAAAGTCAATTGGGGGTAAAAAGTATATTTTGATGGATACAAGGATGCCGAGTGTTTGCTGGTTGACCTCAGCAGCTATCTGGCCAGAAGATGGTGGAGAGGTGGCGGAAGCACCCCAGAAGGTGGTATAGGGGAGTGATACACACAGAGCGGAGAGTAGCAAATTCACTCTTAGCTGAGAATAGGACCAAGGGTAGAAGGCAGAGGAGACTAGAGAATGCTACTACTGTGATCTGGGCAAGTTTGCATCACTGCTTCACTACTAAAGATGGTGGTAGAAGAGAGAGAAGTAAGAGAGAGAATAGGGAAGGAGATTGGGTAGGATTTGAGTACTGTTTAGATGTAGGGTGAGAAAGTTTCTAAGTGGAGCAACCAAGCAGATATGGCAGTCATATTCTCTGCTTAGAGAAGTGCATGTTTGCTGGGTCAAACATGACAAAAGCTGAGTTTTGGAAAAGTTAATGGGACACACATGAGAACATTAAATCAACAGTTGGATATATGGATCTAGAACTCAAGAAAGAAATACTAATTAGGAATCATCAGGATATAGCTGAAAAACAAATTGATAAACTCTTTTGGGGTAATTTGGCAATTTCTGCCAAAATTTTTATGCAGCAACTTTACATCTAAGAATTTATTTAATGATAAAATCCACATGGGTACATAAAAAATCAAGGTAAGGAAATCACCTACCCTACCCCATTTTTTTTTTTTTTTTTTTTTTTTTTGAGACTAGGTCCTATTTTTACCTGTGGAATCACAGGCTCACGTTACCCGGGGTACCACAGACTCAAGCAATCCCCAGCCTCAGCTTCCCAGGTAGCTGGGATGACAGGCACGCACCACCACACCCAGCTATTTTTTTGGAACTAGGTCTCGCTACGGGCCCCAGGCGGGACTCGAACCACAATCCCTAGCCCCGGCCGCTTCATAGGCTGAAGCTTACAGGCACAAGCCACCGTGCCTGGCCTAACCTACCCCATTCTTTATAATGAAAAAAAAAAAAAAATGGGGCTATTATGCTTTTACTATAGACAATCTACATTGAAGATTTCAACTTGACTCGAGTCAAGTTGACAAGTGACAATGTTAAGAGACATTCTGCCACACCTGGAGAAAGGGATGCCACCACTGATACCTAAGGAATAGAGACCAGGAATGCTGCTGAACATCCTGCAACATCAAACAATCTTACAGCAAAGAATCGTACAGCAGAACATGTGGCATTGAAGAGGAAGAAATTCTTGAAGAGGAAGAAATTCTTGAAGAGGAAGAAATCTTTTTCTGCATAATCATACACAGGCATTGCAAATGTACTGGCATGGGAAGCTGCCTAAAATATATTAAACATAAAAGCTATAGGACAGCAAGTGAATAGAATCTAATTTTGCAAGATACATTTATACACACATGCACACACAAACGCACGTGTTCACTAAATGAATGTTTGGCCTTGGGAAGTGAGATTTGAGAGGAATTTAATTTGTCTTATAAACTTGAACAGAGTTTGACTGGAGGGGGGGGGAACCTGTAAAGTTATGTAAAGGAATGGCAAATCAAAAAAGTTCAATAAAAAAGCCTTAATGATTTGCATGATCTCAAAAATAAAATATTTTTAATTAAGAATAAAATAGTTCTGAAGTTATATATTTCACAATATATAATAAGGAAAAAAGACAAGATCAACAGTTTACGCAGCACACTAAAGTTTTGGAAAACATTTTCAAACACAGTTGAACACATCTGAAAAATCTGGATAGTAATACACCAAAACATTAAGTGATTTGCTATAATTTGCAAAATTATGAAATTATTTTAACTTTCTTTTCCTTTTTTGCTTCCCTAGATTTTCTATTTTTCTACAATGAACATCCATTATTTAAAGGAACAGTAAGTAGTGCATAACTTCAATGATGACTCCTTATTAGACTCTACAAATTTAACACAGTGGCCCTTCATCTGTATTTCTCAAGTGAAACAGAGAAACCTGCAGTAATAAAAAAAATAAAAAATAAAATAAAAACCAAATTTTTTCAAATTAGCAAATCCGAGAGTTCAACAACACACACAACAGAGACACTGGAGCCTACCAAAAAAAATCTTCCTTAGAAACAGAAAATCATACCTTTTCTTGCAAAAGAAACAACATAACTCCTAAGCTTCTCTCTTCCTCCCTTCTCCCCTTAAGTGGCAAAAACACCTTTCTGCTGGCTCACAACACATCTGGTAAAGTGAAATAAAGGCCTTTAAAAGCTTTCTTCAGAGCTGAGAACTTCAGCCACTCATTGTCAGTAAATGATCATGGTCAAACCATGGCACGCGCTATTAATCAACTATGACCATCTCAGGTTTTGGGAACTCAATTCAGAGACTAAGCTGATTGTTTAAATTAGCTCCATTAGATCATACATAGCAAAGAGGTTAAGAAGACTCGAAAGAGGAGCTACAATGAGACGGTGAGGAGATGGTGATGGGCCATACAATAATTTAAAATACCTTCTACTTTCCTCTGTTCACAAGACCTTGCTCAGTCAACACGCCTGCCACAACCTGCCTGTCACTTCCTACTGGAGCCCCTACAAATCTGCACATACTTCTATGATAGCACTTAGCACATCACTGGTATTTTAATTATTTGTTTACACATCTGTGTTCCTACTAAGACTTGAGGGCAAGGATTGTGTCTTTTTCATCTCTGTAGCCCGCCCACAGCCTGACACAATAGACACTTGTTGAATGAGTGCCTGAATGGATTAATAAAATGGAGGCCTAAGAGAACAATACAAAGACACGTGTACTTAAATGGAAAACTAGAGATGGGAGGAAAAAGAGGTCTTTTCGTTAGGGAAGAAGCTGAAAGATCCATGGAGAAAAATTCAGCAAACCAGGAGTTTACTGAAACTTGACAGTTAAACTTCAAAAGGTGACAGAGAAGCCAACACTTGGACTGCCTGAAGAGAGGACAGTACACATGTCACAGGACACTAAAAGGAGAAGGATTATCCATGTATCCCTTAGACCAGACAGAAGGAATTCAGTAATCCCACAGAACTGAATTTGTTACTTCACATTTCTGCCCACATATAGTCTATGCCCTTAAACATTTTCATCACCTGTAGTTAAGCAGTTTGTGCTGCACTAAATCCATGCTTTCTAAACATGGCCAATTTTTAAGAATTACCTTAAAACAAATACAAATTCCCAGGCCCCTCCCATGAAGATTCTGATTCACTCTGTCTGGATTAACACTCAGATACCTGTGTTTGGATCAAATGCTTTCCAGTGAGTATTTAAAATGAGGCAAGTTTGGAAATTGCTGCACTACAGAATCATACCTGGAGCACAATGGGTAATTCTGCTGAATTAATATCGGGAGGATACAAGAGAGGAAGGGGAGTCTCAAGAGAGCTCACAGACACTAAGTCACAGCACAGGTATTCTTATTTAGAACAGACTCTTATTCTTTTTTTGCCATCTGGTATATAGAACAAAAAGGAGTGCTGTAAGTATACCTGAAAGAAATTTGCATTAAAATGACACATATTAGTTAAACCTGTTGTTCAAGTTTTTTTGAGAACTAAACAAATAAGGGGAGGATTAGCCTTCCCCTCCCATTGAGGTAACGTATTTCTTCAACCAGGAATACACTGAGAAAAGCAGCGAGTTGCATGGGTCTGCTGCACTTGGCATGTGTGGAGGCATCTGGCCTGAAGAGATCTGACCCAAACAACCAGAGAAAAGCCCTGAGCAGTAGGGAATGCACTTGACTCGAAACTGTCTCTTGCCTCACACTACCACAATTTTGTAGAGCTGGTATCAGAAATGGAAAGACACAGAAAGTAAAGCAGAACAGAGAGGAAATATGTTCTCAACGTCTCTCTTTTTACCACCTGAGATCAATGAAAGCAGTTTGGCACAAGTAACCCACAAATCATCTTGAAGCAGATCAACAAGGGGAGCTGGGGTTGACACAGTGAATCTATTAGTCAACCCAAGGCTCTTAAATCTTAAACACCAACCCTGAGTGGGAACTAGCCCTACAGTCAGCTAACCTTTCAACTGTATATTCACTGCTGAGGCAGCACTGTGCCATGGTAAGAATTTAAGAACTTGAGCTAGACAGAACTACATCGAGGGCACAGCCTAACCACTTCCTTAACCCAAAATTTATTTAACCTTTTGATAAGTCTCAGCTTCCATGCTCATAAAATGAGAAACAATAATATCTATCTTGCAAAGTTTTTATTACTATTAAAAGTATACTTATTCTGTGCTATATTAAGTCCCACTATCAATAAGCATTTACTGAAAGTCTGCTCTCTTACTGGCCAGGATGGGTTGAGGTAATCAAGGAGCAAAGAAAAGAAAAGGAAGCAAACAAGCATTCTTATTTCTCCATCATTAAGTGGCCTGGGAGAGATGCACACCAAATGCAGAGTTGAAGGAAGTCTCGTGATCTCTGCTTGGGTAGGGAAAAAGGAAGTTTTACAGAGCAGGTAACATTTACAGATGAGAGTGTGACCTTTCCATCAAATATCAGAAACATGACACAACTTGAATGATGCAGTTACCTAGTGGTTTGCTGGTTTCCTGTTGACTGCTTAATATGGTCATATTTGGTGGTTGGTTTAGGATTCTTATCTCCAGAGAGAAGGGCTAGGAGAAATAATTTTCTCAGATGACCTTATGCAGAACCCCAAGCAATCAAACATTATACTATACTTAAGGTGGGAAATTCTGCAGGCTCACCAAGTTATAAAGACCACTAAATTTCTGCTCCAATAGAAATAAAAGGTATGGGCCAGGCACAGTGGTGCACGTCTGTAATCCCAGGGATGGGAAGCTGAAACTAGGGATAACTTGAGTCCCTGGTTCAGTACTATCCCTGGGGCAACATAACAAGACCTAACCTCTTAAAAAAAAAAAAGAAAAAGAAGAAAGAAAAGGTATGTTACTGCAGTCCTGCCTCAAACTCACACCTATCAGTAAGTCAAAGAGTTATGACTGGGTGGATCTGAGGACACAGTAAAAGACATTTTCAAATACCTAATGGATGAAAGAGTATTAAACAAAGATGAACAAATAGTATCTATGTCTTCAAGAAGTTTAAATAATTGGAATAAAAGTGGCAAGTACAACAGGAGAAGCTATGTATAGAATCCTATGGAAGTACAAAGGAAATAAACACACAGACAAATAACAATACTTACTGAGGGCTTACTGTGTGTCAGCCTCTATTCCAAGAGCCTCACAACAGTCCTACTGTTGTGATACTGTCATCATTTCCATTTCACAGATAAGGATACACACAGGAAGCTTGAGAATTTGTCCACAGAAATACCTAGAAAAGGCCGGATATGGTGGCGCATGCCTGTAGGTGGTAGCCTAGGAAGCCACAGCAGGGGCCAGGGATCGTGGTTCGAGTCCCCCGGGGGCATGTAGTGAGACCGAGTGCCAAAAACATAGCTGGGCGTGGTGGTGTGCACCTGTAATCCCAGCTACCTGGGAAGCTGAGGCCTGGTATTGCTTGATTCTGTGGTACCCTGGGCAACATGAGCCTGTGGTTCCATGGGCAAAAATAGCAAGACCTAGTCTTCTCCCCCCCCCCCCCCCAAAAAAAAAAAAAAAAAAAGAAATACCTAGAAAGTGCTGTGAATAGGATTTAAACCCTGGGAGACATGGTTCCAGAGCCCCTCCTCTTAACTACTACTCAATATTTATTTTTAGAGAGAAGCTTCAATTTTGGCTTTAGAAAGACTGGAAAGACATCACAGAAAGTGCTCCTGGGTTGAGTCTTAATGGGATGAGTAAAGTGACACCAATTCTGAGGGTAAAGATAGTGTCTCTAACAGGCGGATTTAAAAACTGCAAATTGGAGCCAAGTGTGGTTAGTGGTGCATGACTCTAGTCCCAGCTACCTTGGAGGCTGAGGCTGGGGATCACTTGAGTCCACAGGCTCGAGACAACCCTGGGCAAGATATCGAGACCTAGTCTCTGAAAACAATATATATATTTTAAAAACCCTGCAAATTCAACTTCCACTGAAATGGATACTGACCCTTCCAGGCACAAAAACCCACCTTGGTTTGTGCCTCTTAAGGAATCCTCACATACTTGAAGTTCAGGACTGATATTTGTTTTAGAGGACACAAATTTACCTCCCTCTTCATTAAATGCACCATATAACTATGTAACACAACCATCATCCTAACTTTCAAAATCTTCTGACATCAATTCAGTAAAAATCCTCTTCGATAAACAGAAAAGGATAAAAATTCTTTACACCAGAACAAGAAACTGAGAAAAGAGGAAAATTGAAGGTAGTGACTCTAGAATATCCTACTCAAGGACACAGAGCTAGACTAGAGTCTGGGTCTCTGTCTTTTCTTACTGTTCTTTGTCCATTGTTGAATTGTAGGTGGCCCCCAAATAAGCTGCAATAGCAGTATAAAACTAACCTATTGTTCATAAAATGAGTAACAAGGGATAAACTATTTTTATGACTCACTCCAAAATATAGATGACTTTCCAGAAGGCATTAAACCAACCCCCCCCCCACCCCGCCCCCGACAAACAGGGTCCTTCATGAATTATCTCTTTTAATATTCTTTTAAATGAGACAGCCAACTGCAGAAACTGTGTCCAACTGCAATTAAACATCATTAATAAATGTTCAGCTAATGGAGAATGTGGTCTCTCTGTTCTTTTAAGGAGTAATTAGGAGGGGGGGAAATGAGAAACTAAAGGGAGTAAGTTCTAAAGTCCTCACTTTCAAATCTATTCCTGAATCTAATCTATTTTATCCTCTACATGTAAATATTAAACCAGGAAGGTGTTACAATTATGGGGAGTAGAACTGTGGTTATGACTATTCAAATATAAGTAGACACATATAGAGAAAGATCCAAAAATATATCTGAGAATTTAAATGAAGTCAACATTAGTGAAACTGATAGAGAATTTTGTATCATATTATTAAATTTTATCATGTTTCATTCAATGAGTTACATGTACTAGCCACCTAATCTCCAAATACCCTCCTTTCAGAGGTGCTATCACAAAATAAAGGTTTAGTCACACAAAACAACCCTTAAGCCAGCTACAGGGCATTATGACCTTTGTCTACCTACTTTTTTTGCCATATCTGAAGTGAATGGAGCCAAAGAGGACTCCCAAAGAATTAAAAATTTGTAATAATTTTAAAAACTCTCTGTAGTTTCTTTTTACACACAGAATTAATCTTACATTAAAAAAATGGGTGAAAATGTACAATTTTCATAATTTAGGCAGAGACTGTTACAATATCTCAATCTGTTGCAGCTGAGATTGTTTACTTGAATTTTTTTTAGGAGAAAAAAAAAAGCAGTTCTAAAAGTCTCTAAGAGGACCCTTTAAAAGATATACATATATATGTAAAGTTTTTTTTTTACTTTTAACTCAGTCTTGATAATCTTACATAAGATTGTTACGGGAATAAGCTTCAAATCATTCAAATCTCCATTCTCAGATGTCCTCTCAACTCGTTTAGAACAGTATCTAGATAAGTTTACATGTCAAACCCAGCTTACTTTCTACCAAACCTAACATCAGAATTGTTTTGGTTGCACAGTTCTCTTTTCTAGGTCAAATATATATGACTTCTTACAGATGGTATTTTACCTAAGGCACCAAGCAAGTTCAAACAAATAAAAAGCAAGAGTAAAACACTTGAAACACAGGGAGAAACTGAAGTCTAGTCTGACGACATCAGCAGGCAGCTGGCTAAACTAATCCATCTAACGCAGAAGGTATGCTCATCTGTCCACTAGAAAATACACGTCTACAAAAAAGAAATTTATTATACAAATGACCTAATGCTTAAATGGAGCAGAAGGAATGCCTGGGTTGGTTCAGCTGACTGAGAAAGCATGGGTTCCAGCATCAGACTGACCTGGGTTTGGACCATCACACTGCCACTTACTGGCGCCTTGACAAGTGAGTGAACCACTCTGCCTCACTTTCATAAGAGGTAAAACTGGAATAACTTCTACCTGAAGTGCTTATGATGAGTCTTAAGTGAGAGAATAAATGCAAAAGTCCCTGGCACATACACAAATTCAACTAGTTTTCATTGCCACCACCCCAGCGCCAGCCCCACCCTTAAATCAGAAAAAGAACTTTATCCTTAATAGGGTTATTTAGAAAATTCTGAGTAGGTAACTCCTCTTTATAAAAGAGAGGTTGCATGACATGTCTGCAAAGACATCATGGTGCTTAGGAAATAAGAGTCAACAAAGTTAGTGCTTTTGGTTGCTAACTCTAAGAAGGAAAACTGACATCAAAAAAAAAAAAAGGAACAAATCTAAACTAGTAATGAAAAGTGATTAGTTAAAAATTAATAAATGAAAAATGTATTAATTGAACAATGCCATTATACACAAAACAGGATTGCATGCATCTAACTACATATGTTCTGATTTAATTCTAGGCTAGAACTTCAAATTCTAGGGAAAAACTCCCAGAAGAGTTAAAAAAAATTAAGAAAAAACCCACAATTTTCTTTATGGTTTCTTCCTTTACCTAACTTTGTTTTTTCAGACTAGGTCATGCTATTTTGCCTGGGGAACTACAGGTTCATGTTGCCCGGGGTACCACAGCCTCAAGCGATCCTCAGCTTCCCAGGTAGCTGGGATTACAGGTGCGCACCATCACACCCAGCTATTTTTTGGGACTAAGTCTCACTATGTTGCCCCAGGTGGGTCTCAAACCCAAAGACTCAAGCAATTCCTAGTCCCGACCTCATGCTGCGATTAAAGGCATGCGCCACTGTGCCTGGCCCTTTTTTACCTAACTTTGATCTTTAATTTTCCTCAGAGAATTAGAAAACTATTTCTGAAATAGCTGGGTATATTCAGTTACTACTTTTATTCTGGAATGCACTGGAATAATTTTTAAGAACTAGGCAATAGGTAATAACTACCAATCACTGAATCTGAATTAAACAGTAACTCATTATCAAATGGTATAGAAAAAAATTAAAAATTAATCAAAATCTAAGTATATCTCCTTATATGTATTAAAAAAAGGGAAAATTTTTTAAAGAAGATGAAGAATTTTCTTTGTAATCAATTCACACTGACTTGATTTTTCTGAAAAAACCTAGAGAGAATAATAATGCCAGCACTACAGTATGTGGATCAAAATAAACAGCTTGTTTGGGTCAGAAGGATCGGGGTGTTCCATGGAGACAACATGGAACATGTTTAAATTCTCAGATTACAACCTAGGATTTTGAAGCTATATATTTTCTTCCACATTTGCTCCAAACTACTTTTCTGATCCTGGGCATGTCATTATGCTTCTCTGGGCCTCAATTTCTTCATCTATGCAAATAAGACTCAAATGAGCTCTAAAATTGATTTTTGGTCAGTTTTGAGGAATACCATATGCCTGGCACTGTTAGATGCAGCAAAGTAAAATCAAGGGAAAATGTCCAGTTGGTAGTGTGGTAGGTGAACTCCAGGACATATAGGCAAATTTATACTATCAGTGTAGAAGGTAGTTAACTTGAGGCTGGGATATGAATGATTACCATCAAAAGCAACTCAAATGCAAACAGAAGACCAGAAAAGGAATCTAGAAGAAAATGAACATTTAAAGAATGGGGAGAAGGAAAAAAAAATGATACTGAGACAGAGTGGGAGACCAGGAAGAAACAAGAAAAACAGGGCAAGTGAAAATTTTACCCCGTTAAAGATATAAAACAGGGCCGAGCATGGTGCTACGTGCCTTTAATCGCAGCCCACAGAGCATGAGGCTGAGACTAGGAATCGCTGGAGTCCAAGGGTTTGAGACCCGCCCAGGGGTTCAAGATCCACCCGGGGAAACATAGTGAGACCTAGTCTCAAAAAATAGCTGGGCATGGTGACACATGCCTGTAATCCTAGCTACCTGGGAGGCTGAGGGTGGGGATTGCTTGAGTCCATGGTACCCCGGGCAACATGAGCCTGAGGCAGCCGGGCACAGTAGTGGGAGCCTATAATCCCAGCTACCTGGAAGGCTGAGGCTGGGAATCGCTTGAGTCCACAAGATCGGGACAACCCCAGGTGAGATCTAGTCTCAAAATATATATATATGTAGAATAAAGATATGGGGCTTGCCTACTCCAGATACTCAAACTAAATGTACATGAAGACAAAAAAACCAAGGGAAAAAGACAACCACAGCACACACTAGAAGCACTGGTACAATGGAAAGGAGTAGGAAAAACTTAAAGTGAACTTTGTTTAGAATCTTAACAGGGCAGTACAACCCACAACAGGTACGAGTGGCTACTGCGCAGAGCCCCTACAGCTACTGACTCTGACACATACCAACCTCAGGACTCCTGAGGCCTGGCACTGCATGGGATGTGGAGGTGTATAAGTAGGCAACCCAGGGTGGAGGTGCATTGCTGGAGAGTTGCAGGGGTGGGGACCAGAGCAAGGACTACTGGCTTGAGCCTGAGGTTCTTAATATAGAATAGCAGCAGCCTGAATCAGGTCAGAGCACCTGGATCTCCTAACAGAAGTGTCTTCTGCTCAAAGTCCAGACTAAGATAATCTTTGAACTTATTATTTTTTTTTTTTTTTTAAGACTAGGTCTCACTATTTTTGCCTGTGGAACCGCAGGTTCACATTGCCCAGGGTACCACAGACTCAAGCAATCCCCAGCCTCAGCTTCCCAGGTAGCTGGGATTACAGGCACACGCCACCATGCCCAGCTATATTTTTTTGGAACTAGGTCTCACTATGTGCCCCAGGCGGGACTCAAACTGTGACCCCTAGCCCCAGTCGCTTCATAGGCTGAAGCTTACAGACAGGAGCCACCGTGCCCAGCTCAGACTAAGATAATCTTAAACACTTCTTGGTTCCCCACCCCACTCCAGGGTTGATCAAAACAAAGAAATGCAAGAACAAGTTGGATGTGGTGGTGCGCACCTATAATCCCAGTTACCTGGGAAGCTGATGCTAGGGATCACTTGAGTTCACGGGTTTGAGACAACCCCAGGCAACACAGTGAGACCTAGTCTCTATTTAAAAAAAAAAAAAAAAAAAAAAGCAAGAACAAACTAGAGTTCAAGCACCTACCCAAAACAGGAGCAAACAGGAACCCCTGGATAAGGTTCTGTGCCAGGAAAGAAGAGACAATCTGATAATAGCAAATACTTTAAAAAATTTTTTTAAAAAGCCAGTGGGCATCAATAAATATCCGGAGGATTTTGAGGCTGAAGAGGGTGGGAACAATAAAGAAGGAACAATGAGATATAAAATGGGGGGAGGGGAAGAGCAGAGATAAATAAGAAAAAAGAGTTGAAGAAAATAAGATTGCTTGTAATAAATGTTGCTATACTACAAGTCATGGGGCAGTATGTACACAAGGCTACAAGTGTCAAGGAGAGTCTTTTTCTTTTTCTTGGAGATGACAAGTCTACATTATACAGAAAGAGCTATCAGAGAAAGGATGAAACACTGGTTCAACCAAGAAATACTAAGAACCTCTACCTGCAAGGCAATACTTCAAGGTTAAGGACAGAGATGGACATAGTCCTGAAATTTGCAGTCATGGTCATGAAGTTTATAGCCAGCACAGGAGACATTCAAAACCAATTATACAATCAATGATTTCATTATAAGTTTGATAAAAGCTACAACGAAGTTGTCCAGGAGGCTGAGAAAACTCTGACAGGGACTTCAGCTGGCACACTGCTCAGTGCAGGCAGGCTTCAACCCCGGATCTGAACTGTTCTGGGGAAGTAACAGCTAAGCTGAAATATAAACAAGTAAATAAGTTTAAATGTTTTGAAAATGAAAGAGAGCAAGGGTCTGTGGGCCTGCAGAGCAAAGCATATTCCTTGGGAAGTCGGTGGATGGGGTGTGGCTGGGTAAGAACACAGTTGAAGGCGGGATTGCAAGTAATCTGAGATGAGGCAGGGGAGGCACTCAGGAGCCAGATCCTGAAGGCCCCTGAAGATCATTTGAAGGATTTGGTATACTATTATAAACAAGAGAAACCCACTGATTGGCTTTATTAAAGCAGGAGAGTAACAAGATCAAATACACCAAAAAAGGAACAAAGTAACTGAAGACTGAAGTTGCTGAAAAGATGAGAACCGAAAAAAGATGAAGAATTGGGGACTTGGGTTACTCATGGGTTAACTCCATGGTGACCAAGTTCTGCGCCCTAGATCCCTGAGTGCTTTGTAGGTGTGGGAACATTTATCCTCTGCCCTTGAGGGAGCCTGGCAGAGCTCAGAGAAACCAGGAACCCGGGGGCAGTCACTTCAATAAGGTTAACAGCCTTTTTAATGTTTTTAATCCCATTGTACAGAACAAATACTACCATTTTCTGTTGTCAAGTTTCATTTCAAAGGTTGGAAGCATTATAGGACCTGGATGACACATTTTTCTCTAAGAAAGGAAGTAAAGGTTGATAAGTACGCACAGGTAGCTGCAGCACAAGTGATAGGCCAGAAGACAATGGAGCTATGATCTAAATTTCTGCTTCGGAGTCAGAGCAAAGTGAGGTTTTTTTTTGGTCAATTTTCTCCCTATACTTTCAACCAACACTTATGTCAGGTACCACCTATCTAAAGCTGTCACGTGTATTAACTTATTTAATCTTTGAAACAATCTCATACATGTAATATCACTAATTCCAGATTTCAGGTGAAAATAAGGCAGGGAAGAGAAAATGACAAGGACATGGCACTATCTTTAGGTTAAATCTAAAAAAGGTTTGACTAAGGAAGAGGGAGTTGAGAGAATGCTAGAAATTGCAAAGAAAATATTGCTCTGGTTCAGGAGCAGCTTTGGGTGCCATGGTGGTCAAAGTTAAGGTGGTGGAGGCTGACCAGGTCTGATGAAGAGACGGAAGGGATACATCACT
The DNA here is from genome assembly GCA_004024945.1 of Uropsilus gracilis. Lineage (NCBI taxonomy): Eukaryota > Metazoa > Chordata > Mammalia > Eulipotyphla > Talpidae > Uropsilus > Uropsilus gracilis. The sequence goes on along the minus strand of PVHY01005779.1, from coordinate 15,321 downwards.
AGGGAAGAGGCAGAAGGGGAGAAAAAGAATAAAACCATGAGAGAAAGGGGTGAGAAGGAAAAGGGCACTTCTAACCCAACAGTGCCTGCCATGGGTCAAATATTCATAGAAAACAGTTAGATACTACTGATGGCTTCTTTCTTAAGGTAAGATTTTAAAGAACTAGGTGGTGGTCACTATTTTTAAAACAAACCTTCAAAGCAACCTCAGTAAAAGAATGTTAAATTGTTAATAATTCTATTAGCAATATAGTATCTCTGAACAAGGGAGGGAAAACAAGCAAAAAGAATACAAATGATCTTATGCAACAGAAAATTATCCCTGGGCATGTCGGTAATCCAGAGCTGAGATTCTTAGCAGGTAAGAAAGAACAGTAAAAGAAGTATGATGAAAGTATGATTATGGCTAAGGATAAGTCCATCCAAGAAGAAATTTGATTAAGGATTCCTATAGATGCCTTGTAATTTTATAAACACCTATACACCAGTACGCAGGAGCCATAACTTTTGGTTTGGCTGATAAGAGTATGGTTTCCTTCTTTCAGTAACATCTCTATTGTTCCCCTAGAGATATTTAAATCTCCAATATCATTACAAAAAAATCTACTTCTTTCCTGCAATTTCACTTGAAAAAAATAAAAACAACAAATGCCTTCCTAAAATAGTAAAGACAACAATGTGAAGAATAATGCTTCAGAGTTTGAACAGATATTTCCTGTACTTCACTCAATGTACTAATCACAATCAAAACGAGGAATTAAAAGGGGAAAAGTTGATTTTTCCCTACCTATTCTCAATAACAACACAAAGCCTAGTATACCATTCTTTTCCTATCCTTACTCCCAACAACAAAATACCACCGTACATCTGAACATACTATTACTGAAAAATAACAAACTTTGAAAGCTGTTGATATATGAAAATGTCAACATTAAACCAGATAAACATTCCTTATGACCGGTAGTAGTTGTAATAAAAACCACTTTCCAGAATAAAAGCTAGAAATAATCATAAATAAGGTTGTATTTAATTACACATAGGTGTTTTAGCTATATATGTAGAATTTTTAAAATTCTATTAAAATTCTTGCATTAAAAATACTTGTCATTGTGAATTTAAAATGCTATTTCCGTTCCTTCTCTCCCATCTGAAACAAGTTTTTGTAATGCAGATTTTTTTTCAGAATTAATCTTTTTAAAAATGTAATTATGATGTTTTAACAGAACATGAAAGATGAGGAAATATCAATATAAAGCCAAGGACAAAAGAAAGATAAGCCAGGACTAAGTAGTTTGTATGACAAGAGGTTTAAACAGAAACAAAAGCACCCACCATCTCTTCTTTTGTCTTCCATAACATAATTTTGGCTGGGCAAAAACCAACACTCAATGGACTGAAAGTCCCTATTTCCCAGTCCCTTACAGCTAGGTATTGTCAATGTGGTATGAACAGAAAGTATGCGATCTCCAGATCCTGCTCTTGAAGGGTACATCCTGCCTCTCTCCCTTCCTGATGGCTGAAGTGGGATTGCGGTAAACTGCTGGCCGGAGCCAAGAATGGCTTAAAAGACAGACAGAGCCCCAGAACCTTGGGGAACAAGAGTTGCCATACTAGTGCAGACTATTAGATGATAAAGAAATCAACTTCAATCTTGTTGAAGTAACTGTTACATGAAGTCTCTGTTATAAACAGACCCATAATCCAATCAATACATGGTAAATGAGATGATTTCCAGTTTGTGGCAGCAAATAATTGCTACAACACTTGGTAGCCCCATCAGAACCACAAATAATTGTACTAAAGCTGTTCAGAGCTAATGTAACTGTTATATAAGTTACTCCCTTTAAAACTTTTCATTATTAACCTACTTGATAAATCCATTTTCATATCCTGTCTCACATAAATGAGATTCTGATTTAGGCTGAATTCTTACAAAAGTGAGTCTGGCTTATTTGAAATCAGATTACTGCAAAGCAATTCTTAATCTAATGTAAAATTGCATAGGGGCACACTTTATGAGTCTTGAACTAAGTTCATCAATAGACTGTACTAGTGTTGATATTTGTAATAAATGTTTTCATGAAAGGATTCAGCACAATCAATATGGCATTTCTACATTGTACTTGTGTTTATTTTTATTCATGAAGTTAAACCAACAACCATTGATATGCTGAGTTCCCCTGCAAAATATTATCTAAATAAACCATCAGTTAAAAACAGCCATGTGAACACAGTAAATTCCAGTTACTAATCTGCCAATTGTTGAAGGACTACAGTCTGGAAATAAGCAAACTGTGTGAGGAATGATGCTTTTCCTTTCTTTTCAGACTTAGGGCTTGCTATACCAGCTATTAGTAATTACAGGAAATTCTCCAAGTTCAACTAGAGCAGCTCTGCTTTTACAGATTATATTCAAGCATGCTTCAGTATAAGATTATATATCTGAACAAAAGACCTCAGTTTAGTCAAAAAATTTTAGAACTATTAAAATATATACCTAATAGTCATAAAACAAGGGACTTCTTTTCAGTAGTAGAAAAGAAATGCTGTCAAGTCAAGGAGAAAAGATAAATCATTAGAAAGGCCTAGTTCAATGAAAAGAATAAGATTATCCTCTTTTTTTTTTTTTTTTTAATGTTTAAGAATTTCTGGATCTTCCATACCTGTGATTCTCTGGAAATAAGACAGATCAAGATTCTAAGTCTTGCTTATCACTTACCTAAATCTTACATGTTATTGTCGGTGTCTGTAAAATGAGAAAATCTGCACATCTCATAGGACTATTAACAGAATCAAGTGAGAAAATGGTCCCAAAGCTCCTAGCTAAGGATTTATCCACATTGAGTACTCAATAAACATCCACCCACTCTGCCCATACCACCAACCAGCAAAATCTCAGAACAAATTACAAATGGAAGGGCTTTGGTGTGGATTGTGCACCTTTTTGCAATGATTGACATGCTGAAGGTCAGCTAAAAACAATTCCCTGTATGAAAACATACAATCACACAGAAAAATTTGTACCTCCAAGTTTATAGCAGCATTATTCATAACCCAAAAATGGAAACAACCCAAATGTTCATCAACTGAAAAATGGATAAACAAAATCTGACATGTCCAAATAACGAAATCTTTGCCAGTCATAAAAAGGAATGAAATATTGACACATGCTACAACATGCTAAGTGATAGACACCATTCACAAAATACCGTTTTGTATGATTCCTTTTATAGGAGTTCATAACAGTCTAACTCACAAAGAGAAGTAACTGCTAACGAATACATAGTTTCTTTTTGGGGGTGATAAAAATGTTCTACAGACAGGCAGTAATGACTGTACAACACCATGAGCTACTGGAAACTTGGATTATATACTTTAAATGTAAATTGTATATCATGTGAATATATCAGTTAAACTTTTTTGAAAAATAAAAACTGCACCTCATTTAATGATTCATTTAATGATTCAAATTAGAGCTATTCAAATTATAATGTTACCAAGAAAAGAGACTAGATTTCAGGTATGTATGTATATGTAAAAGTCCAGACGGGCATGGTGGCATGTGCCTGTAAGCAGCAGCCTAGAAATCATGGTGGGGACCAGGGATTGCAGTTCAAGTCCCACTCGGGGCAGCTTATCGAGTCCTTGTCCCAAAAAAAATATCTGGGCGTAGTGACACATGCCTGTAATCCCAGCTACCTGGGAAGCTGAGGCTGGGGATTGCAACGAGGCAACGTGAGCCTGCAGTTCCACGGGCAAAAATAGCAAGACCTAGTCTCAAAAAATAAAGTCCAGGTCATGTGTAAGAAACTTTAATGGTTGATCTTTCTTATTTCTTTCTATTCATTACATATATGCCTTATCTCCATCCATCTAAGATGACAGAAAACCAACCGTGTACCAACTTGGGAAAACGAAGAGGCACTCAATTTTCTACAGAGCTTAATTCTCTTGTGGAATCCTAATTGATTACGCTTAGACAAACTTTGTGGACAAATAGGACATCTATGAAAATTGAACACATATATCCATAAAGCAAGTTACAAAACTTTTTAAAAATGATATTAATAGGTAACTTCTTCTTCCAACAGTGCAGTCAAATGTAGTTCATTAACTGTTTAAACAGGCAAGCTTTAAAAAGGCAAACTTATAGTTTATTACTACATCAACTACTATATAATTTATATTCTGTTCATAAAATACTTGTATACAGTCATTTGATGATGTTGGTTCATTAGCATAGGAAATAGGCTGAGGTTGGGTAAAGGGTTTGCATATTGCCAAAAGATTTTCCTGTTATATTGAATATGTTTCTCAAAAAGCACACAGAATCAATCACCTTACAGAGCATTAGGGAGTCTGATAATTAAAGGATTCATGGAGTAAATATTTTTGTACTATAAATAGCTTAGGCAAGCTGTCTACATTCAATTCTTTCAAAAGCTTATTTTGTATAACAGGGAATATTCAGCACACTATCACTGTCTGGAAGAGCAGGAGCTTGCATGAGATGCAAAACAATGCAGAGAAAGGAATTTGGTGCTCTGGTCAGTGCCAAGGTCAACATTTCCCCAGTGTTCTTCTAGTCCAGCAAGCCCAGGTCTGGAACCAGTCCATGGCGTTATCGTCACAGTGTATCTACCCTTGAGCAGTTTCTGAGAAAAGACCTCCACCAGGTCCTATCCCAACCAAAAGATTGGGGCTGGTTTCAATCACCTGAGATGACTGAGCAGCCTGATATTCTGAAAGACAGCCAAAAATCACCCTTGTTGCTAAAATGGCATAGTAAGTCATAGTTTTCCCTTCTCATTTCCAGTATAAATGTTAATAACTAACCTGAGTCTTTTGTAATAAAACCCAATTGCTTTGTTTGCCTTTAATCAACATAGGTAGGTGTCAGATGGAAAGTGCCCATTCCATGTCCTGTGATAGTCTCTCTTCCTAATCCTACAACTTTGCCTAGTACTCTTTTCAGATCTAGGTATATCAAAGGCAACGCTATACTCTTTGCTAATTTATAAAAATGCATGACCCTACCTATTTAAATTGCAAATATTAAATTAAACACAGAAACTTAAGTTACATGCCAGTTATATTGCTGAGAGACGCGTGTACTGAATTACATAAATTTTAGTATCACCATACCATTTCTGCATGTACAAAGTCCTGTTCTATGTTGGCCTCATTTGTACTAATAGATCCCTACAGGGAAAAGGTGGTGACAACTTCAGTAAAATAACACATAAGCTTGGGATTTGAAATATATGAACCTACACAAGGTTGACAAAGGAGATTTCCAGAACACCAAGAGTTCCTTTGTTGATCCAGCCCTGGGACACTAATAACAGAAACAGGGTCAGAATGGCAAATTGCATATATAACAGAAACAAAAACTCTAGCAAATCATGATAGGCCAGAAAAGAGAAGGCCTAGCATCAAAATTATACACAGATTGAGAAAACAACATAAAAAAACATAAAACAAGATTTAAGTGCTAGATTAAAAAGAATAGTATGAAGTATGAAAAGTATGAAGCAACATATAGTAAGAATGCATAGAAACATTAAGAAAACCAACAAAAACTGCCTACAAAAGCAAGAGAAGTGTCCACTGAACTGGCTAAAATGTAAAAATCAAATATGTAAAAGAATGAAATCATTTATATAAAATATAAAAAGCATCTTCATGTAATAGAATGCTCTCGTCCTCTGTTCCACACACTTGGTACTGTTCACATGTACACACACAAGTACACATATACACACCAGCAGTGCAATCTCCCCTACTCAGCCAGTGTTGATTGTCTGCTAGGAGCCAGGCAGTGGCCTACATACTCAAGGTGTGCCAAAGCAAAGATTCCTTGCAGAGCTTATATTTGAGGGTAGGGATAAACAATAAACTATAAGCGATAGGTAACTAAATAATATATGGGATTAGAAGGTGGAAAGTGCTATGGAAGAATAAGTCAAAGAAAAAAGAATTAGTGTATGGGGATTCAATGGGGGAAGAAGACTACTCTTAAAAAGAGCAATCAAGCTCAATTGAGAAAGTGAACTTGAGCAAAACCTGAAGGAGCAGTTAGACACACAGACATCTTGGAAAAAGCCTTTCAGTAGGTATCTTCCAGGAAGAGGAAACAGGTATGCAAATCAATACTCTGAGAAATATAACATGCTTTATTCATTAACAGTAGAAACAAATATCAGGCTTTTCCCACTCACTCATCTTTGGAACATAATTTTCTGATGGATTAAAAAAGACAAGACAGGAACACTTGAATTTTACAGGAACACTTTAAGAAGCCACCAAATTAAAAACTAATAAATTAAAACATTTAAACAGAAAGGCAAACATTCCCCTGAATTAGCCAATGTGTTGGGGGGGAGGGATTAGACAGGAGAGGAAGGAGCCCCAGGAGCAAATGTCAGATTGAGCTCACAGGGCCCTGCCTGCCTGCACCAATGTCAGTCCTGCTCTATCCTGTGCTTCCAGGGAGTGGACAGATCTTCACTCACTGCTATCAGGCCCCGCCTCATACAGGAAGCACATCTAGTTTGGGACTGATAACAGGGAGACCTGTTTTTCTCATTTGTAAAATGCTATTTACACTCACATTTATGCACGACAATGGGTTTTCTGTGAATAGCAATCAACTTATTTTAGATTAATGCTGTTCATAATTAAAACAGTAAATTCGAAGAAAGTATTTTGTTTTCATCAGGTACTAGTTATTAGGGGTTAACGGGTGGTTTTGGAAATCACGTGAAACATCAAAAGTTGTCTAAATTAACCGCTCTATTCATATGTACAAACTGCAGGACAAGGATGCATCTAATTAAAAAATGAGTCTTGAATTACTTGTCCTCTGCCCTGAGTACATGTTAAAATTAATGATTATGACAATAGATCTTTTTTGGTTCTACAAACTAATACCATGTGAGGTAGCTTATTAATTAAAAACAAAGGTACAGATATTTCAGGGGTTTTTTTTCCTGTTCAGTGAAACTGCAGGAAATGGAAGCAGTTGAATGTGAATGTAAATACGGATGTCCTTACAGAACTGCTGTCATAAATTACATGATCAGGAAAAGAGCAAAACAATACTAAAGATCATAATCTTAAAATCTCCTATTGCCATCACAAAAAAACAGGTAATTTTTAAAGAAATGGTGTTGATGATAACAATTAAACTAATAAATAACCAGTGATTCCATCACTCTAGACAAAGGTTTTTTTAGGTTATATTATATAGCTAACTGGTTAATGCAAAGAAATAATGAAATCATAATATCCTCTCAGGGGAAACAACCATTCAGTGTTCAAGAGGGTCATGTATATTTTTTTAAGGATTATATATTTTGATTCAATATATCTTCTCAGAGTATACCCAAACAAAAGACATAAATTCATCCGTTCAATGTTACATACTTAGTAACAAACAATAAAAAATCTAAGTGTTCAACAACTGGAAATGGTTTAAAATTTATTTTGGAATAGTACATATCTAGCAAAAAGCTGTTTACTAAGAATTCCTCTATCTGAAAGGAACTATGTTTAGGAAAAGAATTTAATATAAAAAAGTCATGTCACATCCAGCGGCAGGGATGGGCTCTGAGAAGTACACTGTTAGGCAGTTGCATTCTTGTACAAAGAGAGAGAGTAATTACACAAACCCAGAAGAGATAGTCTACCATACTACTATATATAGGTTGTATGGTATAACTTATTGGGACTACCACTATCTATATGGTCCAGAGTTGACTGAAACACATGACTGTATATTATAGCGTAAAAAGCATTGGTTTACAATAAAAATACCTGGTCGTATTCCTAACTAGCTGTGTAACTTTAAGCAAGTTACTACCATCAGCCTTCTTCTAGTGTCTTCTTCTATGAAAAAGGGATTTGAATATCCAACACACCTCACCAGGGGTTAGGGAGGGTTTGGGGGGGGGGGGGAGAGTGTGTGTGTGTGTGTGTGTGTGTGTGTGTGTGTGTATGAGAGAGAGAGAGAGAGAGAGAGAGAGAATTTTAAAAAGATATTTTTTTACTCAAGGGTAAGTCCAGGACTTAGAACACCTAATGAAATTATGTTCAAGAAGAGCAATATAAAAAATAAAAATAGAAGAAGAGCAGTATAGCTCATGATGCAGATTATAGCCACTCTTCCCAAGGCATTACCATTACCTTAATTAGGTGAATTTCTGAGTTTTATAAATCATCAGGATTCCTAGTCTGTCCTTCCTTAAGAAAGATAAAGTCCTTTGTTCACTGATATGAAGATAGGCAGATGTGAATAATTTCTTTGCATGAAAGTAAGAAAAATGAATCAAAATCACACTTAGATACTACTTTGAGTTATTTTTGAATCTTAGAGTCAGACACATGACTTTGGACTCAATGACTGCATTAAGCATGAGAAATTCTGCAAGAGAATTCACTTCATGCCAGTGGGAAACAGAAAGTATACTTACCAAATGTGATTAAACTCTGAAAGGCTAAAAACAGCCAAGTCCATCAGTAAAACCATCAAAAGAATTACACTGTTCACTTGTTGATCTTTTCTCTTATGTGAGCATTCAGTTTAATATAACAAATACTTAATATTCGCAAAGAAGAGATGCTCTAAAATATCATTATGGCACCGGGCGTGGTGGCATGCGCCTGTTAATCCCAGTTGCCTGGGAGGCTGAGGCTAGGGATGACTTGAGTCTGCGGGTTCAAGACTACCCCAGGCAACAAAGCGAGACCTAGTCTCTTAAAAAGAGAAAATCCATTGTCTGAGCTAAAGGGGGCCAGCATTCATCACACACGCTACACTGTGTCATCTGGGACAGCCTGGGACCACACAGGAGAGGCCCAGCACCCCCCCTTCATTGACCGCCAGTGGGAAGCCTTCTTTGACTCCCTCGAACTATCAGATAACCTGCATCCAAATACCACTGACTCAAAGTAGTGCTTTGCTGCTTTTTAAATTATATTCCTTCAAGCACAGAAGACCAAGTACTACCAAATATTTTACATTAAAATGGCATTTTCATCTCAAAACTTGCCCCTCCTTAGAGTAATCAGAATAGTGAAGTGGATGTTGTATACAAATTCTGTAAGTGCAGTGAATAAATGAAGAAAATCTTCTAAATGGAGGACCATAATGCTGGCAAATAATTCAAATATTTCAATATAATAAGATGACAGATTTTCTAATATATTTGACTAATGCAAAATAATTTTTACAGTGATTTGGGATTTTATATTGCTAAATAAACCATTCCATTATGCATTAGTACCACCCTTAGAAAGAATGAAGTAAATCTATGTATGTCAAGTTAAAAAGTTCTCTTAAGATAAAATAAATGAAAAACAAAGTACAGAGGGGTTTATGTAGTGAAGCCCTTTTATATAAAGAGTAGTTCTGGTATGTATATAAAAGTTTTGCCTAAAGGGAAAATTTAAAGGCTTCACCAAAAAAAAAAAACTGGAAAAGCGTTTGCGTTTAAATATAGTGGACATTATTTTTTTTAATTAGTGGAAAATTTTAGACTTTATATAAATATCTGACTACATTTAAGGCAAACAATTCCTACTCTGTGATAAAAAAGTAAAAAAAAAGTTTCAAAGAAATGAAAGACGAGTAAAGACCATTTTTAAAAGTATGCTAATAAAATATATATATATATATACACATATATATTGAAATATCTTGGGTTACCAAACTCCTTAGTTACAATCCTGTTTAAGTTGCACTTAAAAACTGACTTTACTAGGAAAATCTAAACCATTCTCAAAATCTCTTGGTCTTGGACACTTATAAGAGAGGAAGTTCAGTGTGCCCTGGTACTTTTGTTATTAGGAAGAGACAAGCAAAAAAACTCTAAGTTAGTCAGCCCAAACTGTCTAGACACAGTGCTCCCACCACCCATGAATACTGCTTCTGTTAACCTGTTTCACCATCCTGCAAAACAGACACAGCCTAACCCACAGTCAGAATTTTATCTTCAAGATCCTCTCCTAACTTTTCACCTTTTCAATCCCACTTATGATTCTTATTTTATATTCCTATTTTTTTTTATTTTATATTTCTAAAACTCTATTCCTCCCAAAGTGGTCATTTTTTGTTAACATACTATGTCACAGAAACATTGATAAATTAAATGAAATTCTTACATGAACCAAAGTCTCCATGCCAAGAAGCTCTCAAGCTAGAACACTGAGGGTGGAAGTACCTACTGGCAAAATGCTGGGAAATTACTCAGCTTTACTAGTCTATACCTTAAGGACTAGTTATACCTTCAGGCCACTGAAAACATCTAAAACACAGAAGTAAAGACTGTAAACTTGAGCTAACTTGAGTTTTGAGATTACAAAGGCACAAAGAAATCTTACTATCTTATGGGAAGAAGGAAAGCTGAATAGAAGAGAAGGTAGGAACCCTTCAGTATACTCCTAGGAGGTCATGTGCCAGAGACTCTTAATGCCCTTTTCATACATTTTTACTTTAATCCATCTGGACACTTTTCCTCTGTGAATAAATGACTTATTTCATAATGTAAAATACAGAACCTTCAGTTAATACATTCAGTTGTTACAAAGAAAGAAATCTGAGCAATGCATAAGTAGTACTCTCCTCAATGACCACAGAAAGTATGTTACTCTTTCTGTTAAAGCTTTCTGTTAGTAAAACCTTAACCCACTTACTCTCCAGTTCTAAATACATTCACCAACACATACCAACACAAGAGGATAGAACATCTACCAGCTATGTGCACCTCTCTCTTGCTAACACACACAGAGTGAGCATAGCTATACACACATTAGTGTCAATAGCTATGAAGAGTAACTCCTTTCAGATCTCAAGCCTGAGCTCTGTGACAATGTAGATGGCCAACTTAACAGTAGTATGAAAATAGGTGGATGACCAAGACAAGCCCGTTAAGATTTGTCATCAAGTCAGACGTGGTGGCGCGTGCCTGTAATCCCAGCTATCTGGGAGTCTGAGGATAGGAATCACTTAAGTCCACGGGTTCAAGACAACCCAGGGCAACATAGCAAGACCTAGTCTCTAAAACAAATAAACAAAACAAAATTAAAAAAAAAACATTTGTCATCAGGACACACCTGGGTTGACTCTGTTAAGCTATTTTACATTGTAAAGCCAGATAATCTTATCTAAAAACGAGTCAGACAAAATAAAAAATAGCAAAATATCTAAACTGATATAAGAACAAGATAGACTAGCAAAACACTTTATCACATAAAAAACTATTAAAACCTTTTAAAATATGCCACAATTGAACTGGGCCAAACATTTAAAAACTTTGCTTAATAAATTTGATGATCTTTTCCTCTTAGACAGGTAATGTTGAATTTTAGATTAATAATCTGATCACTCAGTTAATTTACACTTAACAAAAAGCATTATACAGACTAAATACATTAATACTATATACCAAATTTCACATTACTTCATAAAATGAAAGGAAATTCTGAATTCTGAATTCCGCCTAAAGAGCCAAATGAAAAGGTAAAGAGCTGTATATCTTTTAGAGATCCCCATATACAAAAGTAAACCTAAATTAATTCTCACAAAATCCCTTGAGGTAAACATTCACACAAGTGTTTGAATCAGATCAAAAATAAACAGTTCAGATTCAAATTCAGGATGACATTTGGTTCTTGCTCTAATTAGGAAGCACCACAGAAGGAAGGGCTAGTTAGACTCTAACACCTCACACTTGAAAAGAAACAGAGGGGTATGTCCCCCAAAGGATCTACTGATTTCCAGATAGTTCCCACACAGCATCTCCATTTGTGGCCATAGGTGATTCTCTGTAACCTCTAATGTTTTTCCCTCATACGCAATATAGGTGGCGTTTGGGCACTATCTATTACATCATTCATGAGTTCAGGAAGCATCTTTTACATACTGCTTTGTGTTATTATAAAGACATGCTCTGTATTTCTAGGAGATGGAAAAGTCAGCTCTGGTGCTCTCTAAGGACATAAAATCAGGAGTTATATACCTAAGTTATATGAGTTTAATTCTAGCAAGTATAGAAAACAATGTAGAAAAAGGCTGTAGAAATGTAAAACTCAGTTGCTTACTAAAGAAGAAAACACCAACTAAAATAACATAAGAAATAAACAATCTGAAAAATCAATACAAGAAAAGAAAACCTTACAATAACTTGAGGTTCAACATCTGGGCATTAGATTTAGTCCCAGCTTCCTGGCCTTCAAAGTATAAGGACAAGTGAAAAAAAAAACTATTTAATTCCTACTAGTTAAACCTAACTTTTTTTTTAGCTATATATAAGTTTATTCATTATTTTTTTTTTGATATTTTAAGCATATTGGAAATTATAATCTAACCCTATGGCTGAATGGTTGAATAAATGTTGGTACATCTACAAGTGCAGTGCTCTTGTGTATAGCTGAAAAAGATTTCTATAGACTGATATTGAGAGAGATTCAGGATATATTATCATTTGAAGAGAGTGAAATAGAAAAAAAATCTATATGCAGTTTCTTTTTTATTTTTATAACTTGATTGCACATAAATATGTATATGTGTGTATATATATATTTTTATATCATCTACCCTTTAAATCTGACTTATAAAAGGAGTTTCTGGTTCATATATAGGCTTAAATTTTATAACCTCAAAATTTCATCAATCTTTAATTTTAAATCAAAGTCTAAGCTCCTGTTTTTTGAAAGATGCTTTCACTAGAAATGATGGCATTGATGATGCTCTAGTAACAGGTACTCTAACAAACCAATGATTCCCTCCTTGGACCCCACTATGAACTCCCGGTCATTTCTCCAATGGGGTCACAAACAGCATGTTTAAAAAGAAAAGGAAGTCACACTATAAAAAACATTCTGTGGGGCAGGGTGCCGTGGCGTGTGCCTTTAATCCCAGCCTAGGAAGGGAGGCCAAGACTAGGAATTGCTTGAGTCCACGGGTTCCAGACCTTCCCAGGGCAACATAGCAAGACCTAGTCTCAAAAAATAGCTGGGTATGGTGGCGCATGCCTGTAATCCCAGCTACCTGGGAGGCTGAGGCTGGGAAATTGCTTGAGTCCATAGTACCCTGGGCAATGTGAGTCTGTGGTTCCCCGGGGCAATATAGCAAGACCTAGTCTCAAAAAAAAAAAAAAATTCTGCCTATCTCCTCCACCCAACCCTCAAACTTTCACCAGTAGCCCCTAGCATATATATTGCCAAGATAATATTCAAGTTTGTCCCCCTAGTTTATTTCTATTTTTCTCCCCAATGGTCTTAAATCACTCAATTGTTTAAAAATTTAGGAAACAAGAAGAATCCTCCTCCTAACCTACAAGAGCCTAAAACACTTGGTCCCTGTTTACTTATCTACGGGCCCCATTTACTCCCACACTCCTCCTGACTCACGCATCTCACACTCCTGCAGTTCTCTGAATACACCAAGTTTCAGGATTCTGGCATAAATCATTTCCTTTGCCTGAAACACATTTTCCCTGCATCTTCTCAAGAGCAGGCTCTCTCCTATGGTGCAAGTCTCAGCTGAAATGTCATCTCTTCAAAATGCTGTTCCTGACCACCCTGGAAAAAGCGTTATCATTCTCTAAGCCTCCATTTTTACATTTATTGAAAACAGCAAATAATACACTACAGTAATTACTTGCTAAGGATCAGTCATCTTAAGGCAACCAAAAGATTATCGCAATTTTAAATTAATAAGACACTTAGCAATCTTATCAACTAACTTTAAAGTTAAGGAAGTATAAGTTCTGAATGGTAAGAATTTCCTCTTATTTTCACTTTACCATACCCTACACCCAACCCTCCAAGCTTACAACTTTCTACAGAAACAAGCATAAAATCCAATTGCACAGTAAAGGCTATAAAGCAAGTCAGCAGTTGCGTTAAGTTGGGATTCTATTTAACAAGGCCTTGTTGTGGTTGTCTGTTCCCCACTCATAGAAGTTATACAACCCAGGAGATAAAAAGATGTCTCGTCTAGATAGTTGTCCCTAAAAAGAGGTCCTCTTAATCTTCACTAAAGTGAGTATTAAGGAAACTACTGCATATCCATTTTAAAAATGTACTGGCAAACCCTGAATCTTGTGTAAGCACAGCACAGTAGAAGCACTAACAATTTCTAAATTCTGTCCCCAATGCATTGTTTCAAGGTTGGCTTTCTTTTGGTGGACAGATTAACAGGACATTTAAGTTTAGCTTGCTAAGAAAACATGGATAGATCCAAATGAATACAGTCTGTCCAGCCAACGCAAACTGAAAGACTGAAAACCTACCAGCAAGGCTCTCCTGGCTCCAACAACACAGTCCCTCACCCAGTGAAAGGACAATGCCATAGGAAAGGAACTAATGAACTTAGCACAACTAGTAAACAACAAAGAGTGGAGTTTGAGAGAATGGAAGGGGCACCAGAGGGAGGAGGGAGTGGAAGGTATTCCCCCCCCCCAAAAAAAAAAAAAAAAAAAAAAAAAAAAAACCTCTTACAGAGGTTGTGATCTAAAGAACAAAATAAATTTAAAAAAATAAACATAAGTAGATGTGAAAAAAAATAAGTTTAGCTTGCTAAACTCTGGTTAGCTATAGCTATCAAAATAAAGTATAAGTGACAGAATATATTTTTATAAAGGAAAATAATCTCAAGAAACAATTTTCTTTAAGATTTCTTTTGTACACCTAGTTTTCAAACATGATTTAAACAATACTTTAAAGTATATAGTTTGTCCTTTAATTCTGAGACCCCCAAACAGAAAACATCTGTTACACCCAACAAGTAACTAGAAAACCTCAAGTCCAGTGGGAAAGGTAGAAAAGAGAAGCATGGGTGACATGCAGCACATAAGCAGAATTGCAGCTTTCAAAAATAGACTGTAAAAGGTGAACTTATGTTTAGGTTTGTTGCTTCCATACAAGATCTCAAAGAATAGGAGACACCAAGAAGAAGAAAATATTAAAAATGAAGAGATTAGGACTCGTTTAGCAAGAGAATGATGACTAGTTTCTAGGCCATTACAATCTAACATACATCATTTCTATATACCTTTATGAATTAAAATGATGCTAAATTTATTTGGGCAAAATCTAACAAACTTCTAGCTTTCTTATAAAAACAAATCCCCTTCCTGTTAACAATATCTCCATAACTTCAAATACCAGTAGGTATCCAAAAGGAAAGGTAAATATATATGTAATTAATTTAAAAAATAAATTATTTTTTATAAAGAAGAGTCAAAAGATAACTTTATGTTAATTAGTCATCAAGCAGATATTTTAATAAGGTTCATTCAACACTAGAAAGGTGTAA